>WAAG01082786.1:10741-23343 GCA_013390105.1 Tichodroma muraria
ACCATGCCCTGAGTTTTAACAAAATCAAATAAAATTTAAAAGAAATAATTATTTACAGTATTGCAGAAACATGGAAAGGCAAAGTCAGGAACAGGTACATAGCTAAAAATAACACAACAGAATTTACTGTTAGTCATGGCATTGTATTTGTTTGTCTGACCAATTTCATTATGTCATTTCTTGCTGATTAACTGATTATTTTGCAAAATCCCTGTAAATCCCCAATAAACTAACCAAGATTTTCTGTGCAAAACTCAAAGAGAACTCTTGACACCAAATCATTATGATAAGTCATATTTCTGTTTCTGACTTTATGACAGGATTGAGTGAGCTCTTAGAGTAAAGAGGTATGTTGAATAGCTTCAATTCATGTCCTTTTTTTATTAGTCTTTTTTCCTTCTGTCAAGCAATTTATTTTATTTTCCTTTTGGTCCAGCTTCCTATATTGCATGAGGTTAATGAGATGAGTTCAAAAGACACCTCCACAGAGAATATAGTATTTCTGAAAGAGACTCTTTATAAGTCATAAATAAAGTACAGAAAGCATAGATTGCATGTAAAGAGAAAAGCAGATGCTTCCTTTTCAGAATTCTCTTAACATAACAAAATGAAGAATAGAGTCCTTGTAGTTTCAAGTCTGTTAAAACTGGGGATGGGTGAAGTTGGATACTCCTGGTCTTTCAAGGACCAAATGACTACACGTTACTGAAGGCAGAATCTCCTAATCCATAAAGAATTTGTGATATGCTTGACTTAAAGACCTACTTGTGTTTTACATAACCCACGGGCAGGATAAACTCTTGGCTGTTTTTAGGCATTACACTGGGTTTTGTTTTCTTCTTGTAGGACTCATTGACATGGAGTATACACGGCAACTTGTTTCTTTTCTTCCTATCAATATTAGAATCTAGTGCAACATGCTGCTTGGCTTTTAGGTTTTTGGGGTTTATTTTTTCCCCTATAATCACATCAATTAAAAAGAAACACACAAATTTTATTTTTATCTTATTTAAGATTAATCTGGCATTGCAACTAATGGGGCTTTATTCAGTGCTGGGAGACCAAAAGCATAAAGTACACTAAAGCAAAATGTAAACAAAAATATATAAACATACAATGGAACAGCACGTTCTAGGTTTTAAAGACATTCTTAAAATAGCAGATGTACAATATCAGTCCTTTCTTCAGAAGGTCACCTTTAGGAACAGTATCTGCTGGAAGTGCTGAAAACAAGTGTAGAGGAGTAATGCGGGCTGAGTCCTCTGCTGTATATATTAGAGATCAAGACACTGTAACTTGGCTAAAGCTGTGGTCAACTTCTATTCTAAAAAAATGAACAGAAACATACCCCATGCCAAAATGGTCAATGACAAACGCGGGCCTCCCCCAGCTATTGGAGTAAGCAATCACTCCTCCCTGAATAGCAGCACAGATTTTAAACTAATGTCTTTATTTTTTCCTGTTTCTTTGGTTTTCCATCCTTCAATGCCTTCTTGTAGTTTATATTTATTCTGAGGACAGCTGTTTTCCTCTTGGTAAATATGATTGAATGACTAAATTGTTTACTCACTGTCTTAAATAAACAGTGGGTGACTACTTAAGTACTGCAACTGAACTAAAAATCTCAAAGTCACTGTAAAAAGCAGTAGCTTTTATATAATGAAATTGCTAAAATAAGATTTACTAATCTGTATTAAGGTGAAATGCCTTCATGTAACATATTTTAGAGAACTAGACAATGTCTTTGTCCATTTTTGCTTGAGAATAGAAAGTGCAGAAGTTTTTATCCTGCTTAAAGACAAATACCCTCTGCTATGCCACCCACATGTACCCAATCTGTTGGAAAACTAGAACTATGTAGTCCTTTAGGATTGAGAACATAATTCTTTGCCTGTCAGATTATTCTGACAAATTACATTATAATTACTTCCTCATTAGTTACTGTGACAAATGTTGATCTAAAGAGAACAGGGAAGGATGTCTTTCATTTAAAATCATCAAAACATGAACAATTGAGATTTCCTCTGAATACTTTCAAGTTCATTAATATTTGGGAATGCTAACATGTTCATTCCTATTGCACATAAGCAAAGAGAAATTTCTAGCACCAGTCTTTTCAAAAAGGTCAGTTTTTATTTCCTTTTGTATATCTTTAAAATAGCATCCTTTCTGCTTCCAAGCAGATATTTTTTCTCTCTGATAGTACTAGGCATGATCCCCAAATGATGAAAAAATAGACGTTATGAGTTGTTTAAAGTGTGAATAATTATTGTATAGTGGAATATATTGCATTCCTAGAGCACGATTTCCTCAAGGAAGGTAGAGAACAAATAACAATTCCAACCTCTGTGGTAAAGCATGAGAGAGGGGAATAATCTGCAACCTCAAAATAAACTTACTTTCCTTCCAAAGAAATACATTGGAAAAGAATTGCCTTTCTGCAGGATCCAGTTCCTTCGAGTTCTTTTTTGACTGCTAGCAGTCTCACCCTAAACATCGCCTGATGCAGCTCAGTGAAAATCTGTGCTTTATCCCATCACTATGTGAGTGCTACAGTTTCTTGATGTGCATGTGAAGAAGCAGCAGAGGAAAAAGTTGCCCTTCTGGTTCAAAGGTGCTTTGTGATCAGATTCACTGCACCTCCTTTTTAAGGCATTGGAGCAGAGTTTTGTTCCCCTCAAAGAGACTAGAGTAATGATTCCAGCCTGTGGGAGAGAATTAAATCAGTGAAGTTTGGGTAACTGATCTGTTTGCACATGGTTGCCAGCTTGTACCAGAATGTCCTTGCAAGCAAGAGAATAACCTATGTAAGTTCTTACCCATGAAGGAAAGGGAAAGCTGCATTAGGCTTCTTCTGCCCAATGAGTTGTTAAAGTACAGTCAGATTCAGCAGACTCTGCAATTCTTCAAGGTGCCTTATGAAGCACTGTAAAATACTGCAAGATGCTGAAAAATAGGAGATTTTGGGTCAAATCTCAGTTCTGCAACTGTGTCGCTCTGGCACCTTGGACAAAATTGATTGTTTGAATATGTACACCTTTCTCACAGTGGATGAATTACTGGCGGGACTCTTTATTAATTGGGATGCTCCCAGGGGTTTTTCCACTGGGTAATGACATACAAGTGTTGTTTCTATGTGTGCATCTAGGAAGTGTGATCATGGCTTTTATTTTTATTTCTTTGGTATCCTTGAAAGACCTTTTGTAACTCTGGAGAATGAGCTGACCTCTTTTGTTCCCCTAGCCTGAAAAAGGTCATATTTTGTTTAACTAACCTTTGAAAACACCAGGCCAAATTCTACTCCCACTGCACCATTCAGAATAGCTGCAGAGTTATTCTGTCTTACAGCTCTGAGCTGAGAGTAGTATTTTAGCCAAAATTTTCCATCTTCTGACTTGTAACTAGTCCGTCTTAGTACATCTGAGAGTGCAGACAGCCACACCTCTTATACACCATAGTGCACTTGTAATACACTTCTATTCTAGACACATACATGTTTTAATAGGAATATCTATTCCTTGGCTCAGGTGAAGTGTAAAGACAGAGAACAGACTGCTAATGCGGACACAGTTGTGTCTGAACTACTCTTAAAATTTAATACTCCTTTTTGGCTGATTTTTTTTCATCTGGTCAATGTATCATAGTAATTTTTTTGCACAATAAATTTGTAACTTATAGCTTCATGGTTACATCTTCCACAAGTTTAGATTCCAATACTTCTTCCTTCTTCAGAGGCTTCACACTGTTTTAGATTATTTGGTTGGCTTTGGGGGGTTTCTCTCATTTTAATGTATTTTTTTTTCCTAGGAGAGTGCTCTGAACCTTATAAAATTATTTTCAAGACTTCTATCATTCTCTTTACTTTATATTTTGACATCGCCTCAATATTAGAGCATATTAAATAAGCTTTGAACTAATATACTTACACAAGGTCATAAAATGTGAAATTAACTGAAAGCTTCAAATACAAGCTTGGACAATATATTCATGAGAAATAAGAAGAGGCAGACTATGCAAAACTTTTTTAATAAAAATTTTCATCTTGGTTTCATTTTGACGTGCTCATATTGCATCCTTCTTCAGTATGTTACTTTCTTCATAGGAAAGCAAGAATAGGGGACCTCTAGCCTCTATTTCACTCAGACTCTGCTTCCTGAAACTTTTGGTTTTGTTCCTGTATTTTAAATTGAGGATACAAATACATGTAAAAAGATGAATGTGATAAAGGGCTGCTTCCAGCTACAGGAATTAGATACTTGTTTTCACATAACAGCTGCTCAGGCAAAGCTAAGACTATATTGTCTGGAAAATGGAACTGAAGAAACGAGAGGATTGGTTTATTCCTTGTAGAGGTTTATAGATTGTATCAAAATCAGAAAAAAAGTTTATTCTGACATGTGAAAATACCTGATCATTTTGGCACATATTGCTTTTATTACACATCATAACAACAAATGTAAAAACAGTGAGAAAGCCCAAATAAAAGCAACAGTTCCTGTTGGAACAGAAGCAAAACACTAAATACGCAACGAACAGGGATGATATAAGGTAGAGGACAGGAAGGATGCAGCAGAGCACTACTTCCACATTTGCTCTAGGTGCCTTGTTTTTAGGAGTACAAATCCAGCATATGTTTGAAACAACACATTCCCTGAAATAATCAACAACTAAAAATTAAGTCAATACTGTTTCAAAATGGATGTTAATCAGAATTTGTATGTCTTCAGAAAAAAATTCCATAACATCAAGGACTGTTACGTAACAGTCAGAAATGTGTTAAGTTTTCTCTTAAATCTACTTCAATTTCATATTCCCATTGGTAAATCCCACAAGGAGTTCCAGAACCTTATTTCTCTCATAGTTAGAAGGTTTTTTTGCTTTATTTTCCATGATAAATTTCCACATGGCCGGAGTATATCCACCTGTTTTTATAATGATACTCTTCTTTAGATGGAGTAGCTCCTCTCTTATGGATATTTGCCTCACTGGTATAAACAAAAATTATTTCTCCTCTCTCTGAGTCTTCTCTTCTCATGGGGTTCCATGTTCCTCTGATTCTATACTTCTAAAACTGTTCACTGGATGTGCTCTGATTTAGTTTTTTTCTGAGATGGACATGGAAAGCTGTCTGCCATCACAGATGAAGTTTCTCCACACACAGTGTCATGGGCTTTGACCATCTACATGTGTTTCTCTGTGCTCCAGAGTCCACATGCACAGTATTTCTGTCTCCTTAGTGCAATGGTCTTGCCTATTCTGCTCTGTCATACTTGTCACCTGACCACACTGCAGCGATGCTTTGTAAACATGGAGTAAAGTGTCTGGTGCCCCAGTCACAATGTCACGTTCAGCCATGGAACGCCTAGCTTATGTTGGCTTTGTCGTTGCACTTCTTCCAGTATGGCACTCCAGCCTCCACAGGTACTGGCTTCACCTCTTTCCTATGAATAGGCAAGTCCTATTGGCTGTGGCAAGAAAACAAATTAAAAACAAAGTAATTCAACTGCTTCTGAGCCTTATCCTTGAAGAACTCCATCATAATTGTGTTCCTCCCTGCTTTCTGAATTTGGAGGAGTGGTATCATCTCTACTTAGGTAATTCCTTCATCAGTCTACAGTTCTTGAACTATCCCACATCCATACTTTCATTACAGGAAAAAGAAAGAAATTATAACCATTTTATTTGTTTAGGTTGTGTGAATTGAACTCAAAATTTACACAGTTTTCTGACTGTGAAATAGTTAGCTCCTACAATGTGTTGATATGTTTGATGACCTCTTAATTTTTCTTACAAGCAGCATTGAATGCCCATTCCTGTTAAGCTGGCTTTTTTAAATGTGGTACTTCCTCTGGTAGAAACTTCAAAAGACTGCTTCTTGATCACTGTTAGGTAGAATGCTTCAACTTAACCATGACACCTAAGGATCAAAATTCATGAGGTCTGAATTTCAAGGGGATAAATGGAGTGGGATGTTTAGTATTACACAGAATCTCATGTTCTTTGTTAGATTGGGGCCTGTATCACTACAAAGAATCACTCTTCTGTTGATTCGCGGTACATCACTGTAAAACCGAAACAAATCGTGGTAGGTGTGTTCTAGAGCCCACAGCAGCATTGGAATCCTTGTTCTGACTCACATGACCTTGGGGTTTCATCTCCATCTCCCAACATAAAACTTCACTGAGGCTGCTGCAGTAGTTTAACAGCAACAAGGCGGAGTAGCATCATCTCTCCAAAGGCTGGAATGGGTTGAAAGATGTAGGTTTCTTCCCAGAGAGAGGTGCCTGCTCCTGCTCCAGCTGGAGCTCCGTGTCCCTCCATCCATCCGTCACCACCCTCACTCCACGAGGTGCGAGAGGGCACTGGTGCAAGAGGGGCTCGGCAGTCCCGGGAAGGGCAGCCAGGGCCTGTCCTTCCTGAGTGCAGGAGTGCCCCTTCATTCCCTCGGAAACCGCCCCATTTCTTGGAGGGGGGAGGGGTTTGCCGTGCCAAGTCTAGGTGGGTTAATTTATGACCTGGGATGGAGGCAAAGGAAATCTCTCACGAAAGGAAAGGACACCCGGGATCTGCATCTGCGGAGAAAGGGGAGAAGCTGCCTTCCCTCTCCTCAGTCCGCAGTCAGCCCGCAAACCCTCAGGTGAGCGCTGCCTGGCTGCGAGCCGCTCTCCGGAGAGAGCTTCGCGCCCCTGCCCTCTGCGGCCGAGGAGGGAAAGGCGGATGCCCGAAGATGGGCAGAGTTCGAGGAGTGGTGGTGTCTCGGCCTCGACTCTGCCCTATACGCCCAGGCAGCGAGGAGCTGTACAGGCGGCACTGAGCCCTCACATCCCCGGGATACGGTTCCCGTTCCCGGCTTGGCCGCCTCCGGCCCCTGCCCTTAATGAGATTCTTTGAAATCCAAAAAAGCGAGATTTAATGTTACATCCTTATCTTTGGAGGAGCGCGGTTTTCTTGCCGCGGCGACGCCACTTGTTTAAACAATCCGCGGCTGAGCCCCTGAAAAGAGAGGCATTGCACCCTCCGTGCTGAATGCGCTTCTCAGTGCACATAACGCCAGGGCCTTTTGATGTCTCACAATGCGTGTTACGCCCAAAGATTGTCTCTTTGGACAGATCTACAACGCTTGGCTTCATGTTTGAAAGTTAAATGGACAGCGAGGTTGTAGAAACTCCCACGCTTGAAGCTGGCGCAGACACTCAGTACTTTTCGCCTGTTACTTTCCATGAGTGAAAGCGGCAGGGGTGGAGAGAAGGGGCTGCTGGTTTAATCCGTGCTCCGAGGCAAAGGGAGGGGGGAAAGCAATCCAGACTTTTCCTCTCTTTTCTTTTCTTCAGTTTATTCTTTGGCAGCCTTAAAATAAGAGCTATGTGCAAAGCGTGCGCCCTGCCTAGGTAGCTTGTGTCTGGAAGTCGCTGGCAATGTTGCTGCTCCATGAAATCAAAATTTATGATTATTCAAATGTTGGAGACTGTGAAAAGAGAGGAAGAAAGAGAGAAAATTAATATTGCAGCTGTTCTTCTGATTAATGAGAGATAATTGCTCATGAAAAGTCACCCCTGTGGCATTTTGTTGTCTCCTGGATCTTTGTTCTTTTCCACTATTATTGAGGACTTTCTTGAAGACTAAGCGGTTCTTTTCAATTTTTGGTATTCAGAAAGTGTTGCTTGGTTACAGATAATGGAGAAATCTCGGGCTATATTGGGTAAGATGTGCCACAGACAGCAATATCACAATGCCACTTTCAGAAAAGGATGGATACAAGTTAACGATGCGCTTTCAATAAAACATTAATAGACTTGTTCACGCTTTTATAATGACCTCCTTAATGGGAGCTGGGGGCAAGTCCTGTCTTTAGATTGCGTTCACTTTAGAAACGCCATCGTCGGGATTGCCGATCACTTTGGAAACTAATAGGAAATCAATGATAGAGTAGCGAATAAATGCGATTATAGCACAGGAACTCGCGGTCCCTCGCTTACCCACGCACGGCTTTATTTTGAGCGGGATTTTCCCGTACGGGAACTGCCCCAGCCCGGGGCGCAGCCTGTCCAGCGCCACCGCATGTCACCCCGGTGTGGCGTTTGCGACCACGGCTACTCTGCAGGTGTTGTTTTGGGTTTGTTGTTTTTGTTTTGGGTGTTTATTTGGGGATTTTTGGTTGGGTTTGGGATTTTTTTTGTGTGCTCGAAACGTGTCCCAGGGCTGCGGCGCTTTCCGCTGGGGCAGCTCCTCCCGTGAACTCCGCGGAGATGCGCGCCTGAAAGCCGGCGCTTTCTCCGGGCGGGCACGGCTTTTTCTTCTGCCGGGAGCTGCCTGGGTTGGGGGAGGGAAGGGAAAGAGTTGCTTTTGTCATTTAAGCCGTGAATCTCTTCTACATAAAGGTGTTAGAGACATCTGGAAGAAAAGAGGGACCAGCACCCAGTCCTGCGCTCGGCGGACCAGGGGAGCGGCTCTGATGTTCTTTTTGAACTGCTCCACTTTCAAAAGGGGGCAATTTCGTTACATTCTCATTTGTTACACTGTCTTGAACTAAAGGCAGACAAAGCTATACTCTGTCACCCCGAGCAGAATGAAGGGAATCAAAGGATTTTCCCTTAAAAGGACTAATTTTCTCCTTGAATTATGAAAGTAATGGCTAGGTAACAGCCTGTGCTCTGTACCCAACTGCTTAATACCTTCTAAATCCTTCCACGTGGCTCTCCCAGTCGTAGCAATTAGAGCTCATTATAGGCTCATAAGAGCTCTCATTTCGGGGATTACTTAATGGACAATGAAATTTTATCGGACAGAATTATTGAAAAATAAAATTGTAACGAGGCCGATGTGATGTGGGCGCACGCCTTGCATCATTCCGCCTGGTTTGGGATGTCTTTGCTCTCAAATGACTTCTTTTCTTGCTCCGGCTTTCAGGGGTGGGTTTTTCTTGATGATTTATCTCTCTCTCTCTGTCTCTCTCCCTCTCTTTTATCACTGCATTTGGTTTATTATAACAATTACAAATTGCAATTTTGATCCGACTCTTGCTCTGTCTGCCTTCCCTTACGACAGCCCCCTCCTCAGATCCACTCTATCCCTGCAGAGGGCTTTTTTCACTGAGGTTTGGGGTTGTATTATTATCATTTCATTTTCCATAATAACCCTTCCTAAAGGAAAACAAAACAAAATAAACAAGTAATTAATTTTTTAAAATTAAAACAAAATGCAGGTATTAGTTCAAATCTTCTCCAGATGTACTTTACTTTAAACGGGAAGAGCCGAACAAAAAATAACGCCATGCTTGTGCACGGTGACCGTGACTAGAATCTCACGGGCCCCACCGGCGCTCAGGAGGCAGAGCGCCCGGGTATCCCCGGGGCCGCGGACCCCAGGGCCTCGGCGGCGGCGCGGGCAGCGGCCGCTGGGGCTCCGGGACCCGGCGGCTGCGTGGCCTCGGCTGAGCCCTGGGCAGCAGTTTGGGGAAAAGTAGGTGAGGTTGGAGCCGACCCGCCTAAACCCCGCGAGCCCCTAATTGTTGTCACAAGACGCGGGATTAGCGCATTGCTGGAATAGCTGTCTGTTTACACTCAGGAGCCCCCGCCGGCCGGTAAACACTTTCTAATTGAATTCTAATCACATTCAAATAGCCACATAACAGGCCTCAGCTGCAATTCATAAAACTTTAATTGCTATCCATAAATCCTCAGATCACCGAGCACGGAGTGTCCCTAAAAACGCTGTTGCATGGTGCCTGGCCCGGGAGGTGCGGGAGGAAAAGGGGAGCAGGGCTAGGGGAGAGCCGGCCCCTGCACAGCGGCACTGCCCGCGGCACTTTGGGGTTGGGGATGAAGACGAGGGCGGGACAGTAGAGCCGGTCGAGACCTGGCCCCTCTTTTAGCAAGGCTCGAGTTGCAGCGCCAAGCCTTGCTGGTCTTTGGGGCGAGGAAATACCTGCTCCATCAGAAGGCGGTTTTATTTTGCTGGGTTTAACAGCGGGAGACTGGGTGTACGGGAGGGGTGGTAGGATGTCTGCCGCCCGGCCCTTGCGCGTGATAACCGCTTCTGAATGCATTTCGGCTATTGCTGCACCCCCGAGTTTCTGTTCAGCCTCTGCTAATCAGGCGTAATCTGTGTTTTCTGCTTTAGAGCACAATTGTCACTTCCCTTTCCCGTGTCAAGTGGGATGGGATCCGCAGTCTGTTTTAAACGCCGCCTCGCATCTGCTAAACAAGAACGCGATAGTCCTTCTATTAACGATAAGTCTCTTCTTAAACTCCCATAAAACAGGTCATTGGAAAATCGCGTAATATACTGCGAATACCTTGGCTTTGCAATGCACTCTGAAATGCTTCGGAGCCACCGACCGTATTTAGCTGTTTATCCAATTTTACTTTGAATGATTGCTTCAGCAAACTTGGTGAAGATCAAAGAATCCCTCCCTGACATGTTCGCTTTTCATTAGCGCTGCACACTGCGGTCCTGGAGTGGCCGGGGAAGTTCGCTTGGAAGTTTTCCGTTTTGATACCGTTTGGCTGAGAAGTGTCCAGATATTTGAAGGCTTTGTCCGTTGCAGTAATTGCCAATTTGGCAAGATTCACTTGAGGTGAAAAGGGCGAGGAGAAAAAAAAAAGCCACCCAACCCACCCTCTGTGCATATGTACACACAAACACACAAATGCGCTCCATCCCTAACTTTATATCCGTGGCTGTATCTGTGTACCTGGCTCCTCTGATGCAGAAAGGGCCTCCTGAAGGAGTCCTTAGTGCAGGGAGTGGGCCGGACTGGGGAAGGGTGTTGGCCCCAGGCCTCCGTGGGATCCACGGCCCTTTGGATGTTCTTTTACGGGGGGTGAGGGGGGCGGAGTTGAACCGCTTGTTTCAGAGCATTACCTGCTCTCACCTCTCTTTCCCTCCCGGCGAGGGAAAGGAGCGTTCTCCTCGGGGAAAACCCCCGAGCAGAAACTCCTTCCGAATAATTTTGTCCCCAGCATCCCGGGTGTGTTGACAGAGGGACATGCCTGCGAGCACGACGTGTGACGGGGCCGCGGAGCAGCCGCCCCCTCCCCGCTTTCTCTGCTCCTATAATTTATTTGAGGCGGAGGCAAAGGAGTGAAGTCATCGGGCAACGAGCAAGCACGCACACTTTGCCCCCCTCCCCTACCCCGCTTTGGTCCCCCCCGGCAGCCTCTCCTGCCGGCCTGGGAAGCCGGGGAGATTTAGATCTGCGAGGCTTTCAGCCATCACGTGTTTAAATACTTGATATAAAACCCCGGCGCAGGGGATCCAGGCGGGGGGACTTTAAGACCAGCCCTCTCCAGGGACCCTTTTGTTCAGCTCTCAAACATAAGCACCTTCTCGACTGGCCAGGACTTCAGTGGCAACTTGGCCAAGCAGGAAAAAACCGACTTGGGAGAGCCTCCCCCGGCCTCGCAGCCCTCCGCAATGTCACGCTCCTTCTATGTCGACTCCTTAATCATCAAAGACTCTTCGAGGCCGGCTCCGTCCCTTCCTGAGCATCATCACGGCCAGGACTTCTTCATCCCTCTCAGCATGCCTTCCCCCCTCGTCATGTCGGTGTCGGGCCCGGGCTGCCCGTCCCGAAAGAGCGGCGCCTTCTGCGTCTGCCCGCTCTGTGTCACCTCGCACCTGCACTCCTCCCGCGGCGGCGGCGCCGGCGGGGCCATCCCTCTACTCAAGACCCAGTTCCCCACCGCCGCAGGCGAGGCCCAGTGTTGCCCGCGGACCGGCCACGCTCACCACCCGCCGCAGCACCCACCGCCCGCCGCCTCGGTGCCCGCCGCCGCCGCCGCCCTGGGACACCCTGCGCATCACCCACCTGCCTGCGCCGCCACCACCTACAGCGTCAGCGACCCCCGGAGGTTTCACTGCCTCGGCATGGGTAGGAGCCCTGCGGCCACCGGGGAAGGGGGGCAGCGGGAGAAGGGGTGCCCCAAGGGAGAGCGGCTGCCGCGGGTCGGAAAACTGCTGGGGAGTGTCTTCTCTCTCTCTTTTGTCTGTTTCTCTGTCTCTCCCTCTGTAGTCCCCCCTTTCCCTTCTCTTCCCTGTCCCGCTGAAGTTCGCATTTCTCTCCCGTCCAGGAGGGTCCGAATCCAGCCAAATTCAAAATGGGAAACGGATGAGGACTGCTTTTACCAGCACCCAGCTCTTGGAGCTGGAGAGGGAATTCTCCTCCAACATGTACCTGTCCCGTCTGCGGAGGATCGAGATAGCCACGTACCTGAACCTGTCCGAGAAGCAAGTGAAAATCTGGTTCCAAAACAGGAGGGTGAAGCACAAGAAAGAAGGCAAAGGCACCCAGCGAAACTCGCACGGGGGCTGCAAATGCAGCACCAGCCAGGGGCATTACCCCCGGTCGGAGGATGAAGAGTCTCTATCCCCGTCTTCGGCTACCGAGGATAAAGAGATCTCCCCGTTATGAGCCCAGCTCGGAGCTCCGCTCCTGCCGCCGGGTCCCAGCCGGAGCGAGGTGGCGGCACGGCGGCTTACCTGGCACTACTGCCCACGCACGGCAGCCCGATAACCTGCAGCGGGCTGGCCCTCGCCGCCGCGGAGGTTTAATTGTCATCCGTTCGCAGTAATAGAAAGATATATATATATAAATATTTATA
>WAAG01082786.1:23420-34888 GCA_013390105.1 Tichodroma muraria
CGGGAACTTCATTTTTTTCTTCTTATCCCCTCGACTCCCCCGGCCTCCCATCAAGGGCCAGCCCAGTAGCAGCAGCGAAGGTGGACTGGCTGGGCAAGGTGCTTTTCTTTGCAGTCCTTGTCCTTCGTACGGTGAAAGCATCGCTGTATTGTCAGATCTGCGTAAAGAGTGAAAATAAAAGACATCGGCTACTAACACGAACGTGTTTTCTGTTCCCCTGTGACTCGGGACGGCTGGGGGGCGGAGAAGGGGGGGACTCCGTTCCGGACGGAATGCAAATGCAGCCGGTCCTCGGAGTCCAGCAGCCTTGTGTTCCTTCCCAGGCGGAGCCAGCGCACGGCCTCCTGGCGACTGACAGCTTTCTCCCGTCTGCTGGCCCGGCGGCACCGCGCTGGGGACACGCGGCCGCCGCTGGCCCGGGGCCGCCGGTCACGGCACGGGGCCGGAACGACGGGCTGTGCGCCGGCATCCCGTACGCAGCCCCCCGCCCCGCAGGCCTGGTAGCCCCGGCTCTTCCCTCACAGGGGGGGATGGCTGCACACGTCGACCCTTCACCAGTCTGAAACTCCGCTTAAGTTATTACACGGGTCGATGCTAAACGGAGATCAGGATTTTTTTTTTTTTCTTTCCCCTCAGGCTCCGGAACAGCGTTAGCTCTTTTCGGTGTCGATTTCATCAGGTGCCTTGACCAGGCTTAGGGAGAAGATCTGAGTGCAAACTCGTTAGGCTGACACATGGTTGAAGTTCTCTGCAACCTGCGTCGGCCCAGCCACGGGTTCCATCCTGCCTCTGCCTTGGGAAACCCATCCTCAGCTCCTTGCAGGAGAGTTACAGGCGGCTGGTGAGAGTGGGATGGACCTGGAGCTAGTCAGTCCAAAATGAGCCCCTTTAGGACTTTTTACTTAGTTCCTGCAGTACCGGCAGACAGCAAGTCTATACACAGCAAAAAATATAAGCAAATCAGAAGTGCCTTCTGCACACGTTATTTTTAGGTGTTATACACCTTTTCCTTGGGTGGATTTTCCACTAATCCAATATGCACTTTTGACTTCAACCTCTGAAACTGTGCCAAAACATTTTTCGTAAATAATTCCCTCAACAACCCCTATATTTGATCCCTAGCTTTGGAGCTTCAGCTCAGAGGTACATCTCCAACTTGACTTGCCTGCAAGCACCCTAGATGGTGAAGAGAGAGGCTGCCTCAAACTGCTGATTGTCTGCTTCAGTTCACCTGCGACTAACTTGCTTTTATAATCACAGGAAGTCTTTTCCAACCTTGAAGCTCTGGGAGGAGGTGTTAGTTCCACAGAAAGTACTGCCCACCCTCTCAGCAATGTCATCCCATACAGTAACAGGAGGGAGTCAACAGGCCTGAAGCAGCCTGGGAAAGTAAATCTTTGCTGGATAAGAGAAAGCATCACAGTCTCTCAAATCTAGGACTGCAAAACTCAAAGGTATTTTAAAACTTCAAAGATACACTTGATAGAGTGTATATATTCTCAGTGTAACTCTGTGGAAATATGCACCTCAGTGAATAAATTGGTACTTCTCTCTGTTTCTAGAAGATAAACAGTGAGATTTTTCTTCATTGCAGTATTTAGTAGTTTCTTAAAAATAATAGGAAAATGAAGTTAATTGATCTTTATTGTAGTAATGCTTTAATGTGTCTTTCAAGGCTTGGGAGGTAATTGTGGGAGGTAATTGGGAGGTAGTTGTGTGTATTGACATCATCATCATCGTCATCATCACATACAAGCTGTCAATTTTTGATTTTCTTTCAAAGTAAATATTTCATGTAAAAAACTTGGGAAAAGAGGAATGATGCAATGGTTTGCCCTGACACATCTCAGAAGGTTGATACAACCAGCTCAACCTGAACCTGGCAGTCCAAGTCGGCATGACAGAAGCACCACTAGAAGTTGAATGTACTGTAAATTGCAAGAAATGTTTTGTAGGGTTTCCACATCCAACATTCAACATCTTGAAATTTAGGAAAATTTACATTAAAATGTGTTGGGTTTTTCCACGTCCCCTCCCCCCTCTTCTTCTTTCCATCCTTTTCTTTTTTCCTCCCACAAAGCGTGAAGTGCAATTTTTTCCCCTTGCTCATCCAGTCCCTAAGACAGGCAGTGTTCAGCTCCTGATTGAGCCACTCCTGACATAACTTGGTGGCAGAGGAGTTGCCTATGTCCTGGATGGATTTCACGTATGAAACAGCCCCTAATGACCCTCAGGGTCACTTAGCCCCCCCAGCAGCTGCTGCACTGGACCCCCCACAAGCAAGGATCCGCAAGGGGAAGGTCGTACAACTAAAGCCTGAGTGTTTGCCAGTGACAAGAGATGCGAGTCATGTTTGTGTGAGTGACCCTGCTACTGACCTTCAGTAACCTGTTGGGTTATCATCACTCCAGAAAAGCTTTCCCCTTGAGATATTTATTTACTAACTGTAATTCTACTTAACTCTTTTCAATTAAAAAAAAAAATCAGAAGAAGAAAACATCCATCTTGAGGAGTTTCCCTGACCTTGGTTTGCATGGTCACTCAGTCAGACTCACGGCACTGACTTGATCCACTCTGGTTGTGGATCCCTTGGTAGAACTTATCCACTCTGGTTGTGGATCCCTTGGTAGAACTTGTTCCCATGTCCTGATCAAATGTGTTAGCTCACAGGTAGCATTGGCAGTGGCCTGTTGGAACTTTGCAGTGCCGAAGACACCACGCTGCCTCGGCTGCTCTTTCGAGCCCTGCCCTGAAGTCCCCATAGGCGCTGCTGAAACCTTCCCTCACTGTCTGAGCTCTTGCCACAATGTCCATTGTCAGCATGTCACACCTCTACTCCAGACTTGGGGACGTGGAGGCCCTTGGGTCAGCTCCTTGCTTCCACCCATGGTGTAGCTGGGACACAGCGGCAGGTATGCTCCAGGGATTCCCAGACTGAAGAGCTCAGTGTTCTGGCCAGCTGCACATCCTCCCTGGAGGGTATGGGGCAGGCTAGGCCGCATCAGTCAAGCCCCAAGCACTCACGGAGAGAGGGGCTCACAGTGCAGGGATCCAGACCAGGGGCCTCCTTCCTCAGTACCTCCTGTTGGAGGGTACAGTCTATCTAATCCCGCTGCATTCACCTTCAGTTTGTTCTAATTTTCTGCTCCTGCCCCTCCCTGACCTAACCCCATGGGACACGGCCTCGGGTGCGGCTCCCCAGTGCCTCGTGCTGCCCTTGCGGGCAGGGGCAGCCGAATCGGCGGCAGCGCTGCTCGGCGGCTCAGCCGCTGCCCGGGGCTCTTTTTCCCTCTTGCATCGTTCAGTCGACTGAACAGCCGCAGGACGAGGCCACGGCCAGAAAGGAAAGGATCACTCAGGAGTTTCTGTGGTGCCCACGGGGATAAGATGGCCAGGAAGAGGCGAGTCCTATGACACCGCTCCGGGACTCCGGCGAGTGTCCTTACACCAGCTCGGAGGACTGGGGCAGGGCGGGAAGCACTCCCATTCTGGATCCGGAGCCTGAAGATGACCGCATGCAGTCCTTTAGGAAAGAAACCCGGCCAAAAACTTTTTTTTTTCTTAATTTGTTTTTTAATCCCCCCCCACCCCACCCCCCGTTGCTGTTGCGTGAGTGTTCGCGGCTGCCCGAAAAGCAAATGTTAAGTACGGGAGCGGAAGCGCACCCCGCAGCCTCCGCGCATCTCCGTCGGCCGAACCGGGTCTCGGTCTGGGCGAGAAACCCCAGGCAAGGTTGGCAGCCGGGCCCGGGGCTCCTGGGTAGGACCCCGGCCTTGGTAAGGCGCCCTCGCTCCGCCGGGCCCCCGCCGGTGGCGGAAAGCCGTGCGCCGGGCAGCTGCCGGGAGTCCCGCATGACAGCGGAATAACAAACAGCTCGAACCCACTGTGCCACTCGGAAAACCTCGGGGCGTGTGTCCGCGCTGCAGCGCGCTCAGCCTCGCCGTGAAAGGGCCGATTTCACGCAGGATCTGCTCCGCGCCCCTCTCCGCCCCCCTGCGCGCTTCCCAGCCGGCCCCGCTCAAGGCGATGCGCCGGCCTCGGCCCCTCCACGCCTCCCCCCTGCCCCGACCCCAGCCGGCGTGTCCGGGGGGATTTAAGCTGTTGGAAGCGAACCCAAAGGGATCGGAAGCGTGTGCTGTGTGCTCTGGAAAAATAACTAGTTTCAGATTAATGAAGGAGTGACAATTTCAAGGCTAACGTTGGCACTGCCCAAGCCAGAGCGTGGGGAGCTCGCAAGGCTTTGCTTTATATTGTCTGCTTTTCTGAAGAGCAGACAAAGATGGATAGAGAGACATTGAAAAGCAGGAGGCGTATTTCAAACAGTTCAATAAAGAGGGTTGTCACTTAAAGACAAGAACCATAGTGCTTTGATGACTTTGTATTAGCCTTACCGTTTCAAATAAGTGACTCTACTCCCTTTGCGGAATTCACCGAGTTTTAGTAGATGACACTTCAGTGAAGCCGCTTTAGGCAGAAATGAGAGCTCATAACTGCGGGGCAAAGCTTCTCTTCGGGAGGGTTTTGCACAGAAGATTGACGACCCGAGGCTTTTTTCTTTTCGTCCTTAAATTAAGAAACCTCGGTAAACCTAGGTTTACAATTTACGTGGAACCGCTGTATGAAATAGGGAAAACCGCTCCGCCTCCATGTGAGTGTAAAGGAAGCGAAAGGGAGACCTCGACACGACGGCGAGAAACGCTGCCTCCCGACAGAGCCCAGCAATACAGGGGCGGTCTTTCCAAACCAGTTTCTACCCCCTCGGAGAAGCACCGACACGGAGCAAAGTTGCATGGAATCCCCCAGGCAGCCCGTGCGTGTTCCCACGCACGCCGGGGCACGGTCCCGCGTGTGCGCGGTCTCTCCACGGCCGTGTCCCCTCAGATCCCCGGCCCTTCCCGCCGAGTGCTGGTGGCACGACGCCTTCCCTCTGCCCGGGGGCAGCCGGGGCTCCGCAGCCCCGGGTTGTGCGCGGTGGGAAGGGAGAGACGTCGCAGCCCTGCCGGGGGAGATTTTGCTGCCAAACTCGATAATTATTTTTATATACATATAGATGTAAAATCTTTTTTAAGATGAGGACCCCCGACCGCTGCAGCCCCCCAGGCTTTGAAGCACAGCGAAAGGGCTTCACTGTGGGTTTGAGAGAACCATTTAGTCACTGTTTCATTAGGCACTATTTGAACCTTGCAACATGTGGTAATTTCTGGGGCAAACTGAAAAGGGGGGATTATGTAGGAGGGACACAAGGAAATTAGCTAACGGTTAATTTAACTCGTTTTCTGGTAGAATTTTCGATACATTCCTAATTGACTGAGGAGGCAGGTGAAGTCTTCAGTTCCAGGCAGACTCATTCACGGTGAGAATAAATGGCTCTTTTTCAACTCTCACTGCTCACAATATATCATCAGGGAAAAGACATGCAATGAATATGTTGATTTAGGGGTTTTTTATCATTATTATTAATGGAATTACACCCTGCTACGCAGGTGTGAGGGTAAAACCTATACTGCGATGAAATCAGATTAACAATGAAATGAGAATTTTATTAGCTTTCTATGTCATATAGACTTGGATTTAAACTGTCAAAACAGGAAACAAGAGGGGGGGGGAATATAAGTCTGAAGAAAACTATGCCAATCAATGGGCAGAAATAGTAGCTTGGATTCCAAATGGAAATCAGCTGTAATTCACGGTGAATATTGACACTCCGTACTCTACACCATTTATATCAAATAAAGAATATATGTTTAGCACATAATGGCGAATCTCTTTTGAGAGACCGGGGTTTGCCAATTAATCCTCGCCACACCAGTTTACTAAGAAACCGGAACACTTGGTCGTAAGGTCCGAGTTTTAATAAAAGGTCGTGTCGGAAATAAACTCTGTCTGACATTCTTGCCGTGTTCGCAAAGGGAAGGGGATCCGGCCGGATCGGAGCGCTCCGGGGGCGTTTGGGAGCAGCCCACGGAGCAGCGGAAAAGCAGCCGTGATCCTGCACCGGGCAGCTTCGGACAGCAGTGGGCTGGAGGTGACCCTGCGCTGGGGGCGGTGGGCTGGAGGTGACTCTGTTCTGGGAGCGGTGGGATGGAGGTGACCGTGTTGTGGGGCCGATAAGCTGGATGTGACCGCGTTCTGGGAACGGTGGGCTGGAGGTGACTCTGTGCTGGGGGCGGTGGGCTGGAGGCGGCCCTGCGCCGGGGGTGTGGTGGCGGAGGCGCTACCTGCGCGGTGTGCGGAGGTGTTGGGCGCAGCCAGGCAGGACCCGCCGTCGCCAGAGGAGCCCGCCACGTCTGCCAAGGGCCCCTTTGTAACCTGCTATAGAAAATGGAGGTATTCTGCATGACAAAGCCCAATTAAGCTCGCTATTCAGGACTTCTGCAGCTGGTAGCCCATTGGGAGAGTGGGAGGAAACGCGAATATATTCATTATGCGAAGGGGCGGTGAAAAGTACCAAGAACCGTGGGCCTGGGTTGGGTGTTGGGTATATTTGTTTGGTGTTTTATGTGTCCTTCCCGTTATCTATATATGTAATTTGGTGTCAGGGGTGGTAGAAGCAGGAGGGGCGGGTTGCGCGCTCCCGGGGCGCACAAGTCCCGGCCCGCGGAGCCCCCAGCACGCCGGGTCTCGCTCACAGCGGCAGGAGCACCCTCTTGCAAAGAGGAGCAAGGAAAGCTGCCGTGAAACTGTCGATTAATATACTAGCAAAGCTGTCGGTTTTCTGGTATAATTCTCTCTCTCTTTCTTAATTGTCACTCAACAGGGGTCAGCTGTGAACTGCCAAGGTGCTTTCACAGGCTGAGTGGCATGAAACCCCAGGGCGGACTGAAGGCCATCCAGACAAAATACTGGAGACCTAACACTAATATTGACCCAGACAATTAATTTATTCATTTACTTTTGAGTTCTACCTTCCTGAGCTAGCAGGCCATAATGTATGCATAGCTGTAGTTGGTATGTAAAACACAGTTTCCCAAAGCATCTGAGAAACAGCTTACATGTTGTAGTCATCTTACCCTAGATAATCTGACTCCTATAATAGCAGAGGAATCTTCACTCAGACCTATGTGCCACTGTGCATAGAACTGTGTTTGGGACCACAGAGTCTTCAGCCCTGACCACCAGTGCATACATGTGAGCACAGATCATTCCCTTTTCTTCTATAGAAGTATAACATGACAGAGAAAATTCCACCTCTCCATGCTCCCAGTCTTCTCAAAATGCCATGAAGTTTAAGCCAGAATGTGGTCAACCACACATGCAGAAGATTCAAATAGCATTAAATCAAGGACCATAAGACATGTAAAATGCATTTGAACAAAACTTGATATTCCATTTTTTCCCCAGTAGGTTTAGATTTTAACTAACCTACCACCCTTATTGTATTCTTCCATAACAGTTTTCAGAGTAGGCCTCATATCCTCAGTGTTGATACAGAAAAGCAAGTAGACATCTCCAGTTTAAGTACTGTGAAGGAGAGAGACATTTCTTTTTTTTTGTTTCCATTACCTTGAAAGACCAGTCTTGGCTTTTGATACATTTTCCGGAGTGGATAGACAGGGATCTTATGCTCACTTGGTTTGAACTAGTAATCATAAAGATACCACAATATGTCTTAGACATTTTTCACGATTAGACATGTGATTGCCTCAACCAAATACAGGAAAACAGTGTAGGTGAGTCAATCTTGCTTGTCTAAAATCTCTAATTACCCTGAGGGGAGCTGGAAGAGTAACAGAAAAAATTGCTGCTTGATGCCATTAAGATCAGTTTTAATTTTGCTGTCATAATTTTCATCCACTCCCATAGTTTCGTTTTGAAATTGCATTTTTTACAGTCAAATGAAAAGCCATAAGGAGGGGTGGTTTTCTGTTTGTTTGTGTTGTTGTTTTCAACATGACCTGCAAATTCATATTACCAGTTTAAAATCATTATTAAAATGCTGCTGCCATTAAGAAAAGATTACAAGAGTTTTTGGGTGCTTTGGTACTGTCTATTTTCTCTTGCTAAAACATTTTTCAATATCTGATTTGTCTTTTGTAATTAACACAGGTCAGAGTGAGTTTAGGCAATGTACAATTTAATAGATTGTGGCAGATCAATGCACTGAATTTCTAGTAAAAGTTGTCAAATTGCAACAAAGTTGACAATTTTTTTCTCTTTTCTAATAGCTATTAAATATGAGTAAGTGATTGCATGCATAGAAAGTAGCTCTCAGTCTTTTTTATTTATTTTTCTTAGACAAAGGTAAAATTTATTGAGTTCCAAATGCATATTACTCTCCACTCTGCTTCAGCAATGGATTGACTCTTGAGACAGTCTCCCAGTCTGTGATAAAATGAGCAGACCTTTTTATCTTTAGAACTAATTATCAGAATAAGTTTAAACTAGAAATTCGATTTAGAGATGGAATTCAGAGCTTGTAGGTGAGCTGCCATTATAGATGAGCTTGAGAAGAAAAAAAACCCTAGCTAAAGATCTTTTCCAAAACAGGCACTGAGTCCTTTGATTTGGGGCTTTGATTTGGGACTTGATGCTTTTGTAAATATTCAGGAACAAGACTGAGATCATCACCTTCATACTTGGAGGGTTTCTTTATTGTCTGTACTATCAGCATAGGCAATAGGGCCAGCAGTTATTGGAGGTGTCTCCATAGGGTGGGAGGACATATGTCACCTGCCACAGTGCTGACCTGAGCCACTTGATGCTGCTGAGATTGGAGCATCAGTGCTGGAGCTCACTATCCTGAGGGTACAGGCATTGCGCCCATCAGACAAGCAAACGAGGTGATGCTACTTTTTGCATTCAGGGAAATCCTGTACAAGTAAATGAAAGTGAATCCTGAGAAGTGCAGGCTGGCAGAATGATATGTGTCAGCCTTGTTTATACTGGACTCTCATGACAGAAGTCAGTGTTGCTGAAAAAGATGGCCTTTGCCTCTGGTCATTCACAGTTTTCTGGACTGTTCAATGTTTTGCTCTTTTTTTCTTTCCTATGGAAACTTCTGCCCTTGCCTTCATTCCATTTCTTGAGAAATATACAAAATCAGAGGAAGTGATCAGGTCATCCTGTTTGCAGCCCTGCACCTACATGGGAGGAGAGAGCATCAATGCATCTGTATGACTTCTGCACTTTTCTAATCGATATTGGCTAATAGATCCCAAAATTACAGGGGAGCTGAGTGGGTAGGACAAGCTTGAGAGACAGATGAAGGTTCAGACAGATCACTGTCATAAATTTAGTCTCTTTAGAATATGAGATTTACAGTATCATCTGCTGGCAGAACCTGCACTCCCATAGCTACTAGGTCAAAGTTGAGATGATTTTAAAAAAATGTAAATGCAGGTTTTGAAAGAGTTTTTTTCCAGAGGAAGACCTCTGCTGTGCTTGAAATACAGGAATATCAGCAGGAACCATGGTCTGCCTGAAGTCATAAAGATGATATACTTTGGTGGTCCTTTGCCTATAAGAACTAGGGGATTTTGACTTAAAAAGAAAAGACTTGCACAAAATTACAGGAAGAGGCGAGAGTAAACATAGTGCATATTTAGAGCAAAGGACAGCACTGATCTGTTGTTGTTTTCATAACTGTTTTTTCCCCTTGTTAGTCTTGTGTTTAATTCTTCCCATACTCTAAAGAGAAATGGAAGAGTTTCACTATTTTTTTCCTTATGTTAGTGTTCTCCCCGGTGCCCTTCCCACTAAGGCAAACTCCAGGGCTTTTCAAGAAATTTGACACTTGAAATTAAAGACTATAGATGTTTAGAAACTATTTCTGTCTTACCCTAACTTTAAAAGGGCCTACTTCAGCTTCCCCAGCCTCTGCAGCAAGCTGCAGTCCTGAGCCAGCATGTCCCTCTCTGTATCTTCACCTTGGTTTTTCCATTTCATCTTATTCAGGTTTCAACTTATCTTGAGGGAACTTGTCAATCTTCTAGGTCACGTTTTGCAGTAATAATTTTTTAAAAAAATTTCATAGGAAATCAGGGTGTATTATACCCCAACCTGTCTATCAAGTAATGCTGTCTTTCACAGAATTAACAATACAGGAACAACTGGTTTTGCTGCATTTGTGTTATTCCGTTCCTTTTTGGAGGTTATTTGGGAATGAGATAAGGAAATATTTCTATTTGCGTTTTTAAGATCTTTANNTAAGGAAATATTTCTCTTTCACTTTTTAAGATCTTTACTCTTTGGAAACAAGGGGAATAATGTTGGGCAATGGTTTATTGTTCTTTTGCTGGTTTTATACACATATGTTCTATTACACATATGCATGCACAGTTCTTTCTACACACTGGAAGGAACTATAGAAACTAACAGGAAATTTTGTATTTGAAAAGATTATTTACTAATCAAAGCAGTATACATTTGCAAAGACATTTTTTGGCAGGGGACGCCGGCAAACCTACAAAATTAACATCTCTACAGATGGGCAACATCCAGATCTGAAACAAGGGGTGAAAGAAGACGTGCTCCAGGCAACTCGGAGAGGGACCTTAATGGGAAACTGTCATTGGACCCATTTGCTCCACGATAGAATTTGAACTAATGCCACCTAACGGAGAGTGGGAATCACTGCGGCAGAAGAAGAGGTTGAAGTTTAGGGTCGGTTCAGGGGAGCTGGGTGGTGGTTCCCCCCTGGGCTCTCTTTGGAAGGTATGGTGAAAGCAAAAGGTGAAAGTTGAAAAAAAAATAAAAAAGTGGAGAACAAAAGTTTTCCCTAAGAAAAGGAGTATTTTGATTCATTGGTGATTTTACTGTTCAGGCTGCCAGACTGTATAAAAGAGGGAACAGGAATGACCATCAAATCAAAGAGGGGATGGGGATTTGAAAACTTCATTGTTATTGTAGCTAGAAGAGAAAATGGCACAACATGAATCCATTCTAGGGGCAATGATTGTAAATGAGAAAGGGAATGGCACAAAGGTAACCCTTTCCAGTCCTAACAAGGTACACTTGTGTGGTCCTAACACCCTTTGGCTCTGTATTTTGTATGATTTGCTGGTTTCTTTGCTAGAATGACTGCATGCTTGTAGCCCTGGAGCAGTGAATTAGCAAATACATTTTCATCTTTGGAAAACAGAACTTTTCATTATAATTACATTAATGCCAACCAATAAATACATTTTAACTGTTCTATAGCATCATGAAAGGTGTTACAGTGACTAAAGTGATAATTTCTGATTAAGTAATAATATCAGTCTATTCTATCCACTTAGAGCACTCTGAAAAATGGGGTGTTTTTGCTAAGATGAACTGTGTTCTCAGCAAAAATGTCAAGGGACAAACATTTCAAACCCTGTGCCTGGCTCAGATATGCGCAAACACAACTGGAGCTACAAACAAGCCTTGAAGTGTCCATGCAAACATAAGTTTGCACAAGCAGAGCAGGATGTACACATAAATGGAAGTTTGCTCACACACTAGCTGGAGCAGAAAGTAACAGTAAAGTTTTGTTTTAATTATTTTAG
>WAAG01082787.1:5082-19747 GCA_013390105.1 Tichodroma muraria
GAGTAGCCCGGTCTGGTTTTTAAAGCCCCCGAGGGTCCCGCTGCAGCCCCGGCCGGACCTCCCGGGCCCTCAGAGCGCCCGGGCCCCTCTGAGCTTTTGTGCAGCTCCACCTGTGCCCCCCAACTTCTCTCTCAGAGCTCCCCCGGAGCCCATGTGGCCCCCAGTGATGTCCTGCAGCCCCCACTTGTGCTCCCACATCTCCCTTCTACAGCCCCGGCTGCTCTCCCAGAGCCCCTTTGACACCAAACTTTACCCCCAAATTTCCCTTTACAGCCCCACTGTGCCCCCACATTTCCGATTTCCCTCCTGGAGCCTTTGTGACTCCTTCCTGCACCTCTCTGGACCCCAAATTCCCCGCAGCCTGTGCCCTCACAGCTTCCACCGCTCCTTCGGACCCTCCTTGGAAAGCTCCCAGAGCTCCAGCAGCTCCCAAAAACCATCCCAGCAGCTCCCTCAAGGTCCAGCTCCAGGACGGGATATTTGGAGAACTCCCGAGCTCAGCATCAGCTTCAAAACTCCTTTGAGATCACTTTCTAAACCTTCAGCGCATATTTTGTTGCTCCAGATGCGAGTTCCAAAGCGGTGCAAGCTGGAAATGATCCCCCAGGAAGAGGAATGTGCAGTCATTGATCTGCCCTGAGTTTCCCTCACAGCTCAGATTTCACTTGGAAACGGGGTTTTTTTATCACTTGTGTGGATTCTCCTGAGGTTAACAGGATCCAGAGGAAGCTTGAAAAACCTTGGGATGAGTTTTATGTGTAGCAAACAAGCACTGGAAAAGCTGAATTTGGGCTGTCCCCATTGACCTCAAAACGTAAAACAACAAATACTCTAAAAATGTGATTTTTCCCATCTTAAAGAGACAAAAATAAAGTAGTAATTTTAAAAAGCTGTAACCTTTGATTCCAACCCAAAATTATACCAAAATATCCCAAATTTCTGAATTCTTGGGGCCAATTGTTGAGCTCCTCTTGAGGCTGGAAAACAGGCATGACACCACAGATGGAATTCCTTGTAAAGTGATGAATTCCCAGCACCTCAGCAAGGCTGGAGCTCCCTGGGGTTACATCCACGGCCTGGGTAAATCCAGGAGACAGGGAAAAAAATGGCTGGAGGAATTTGGATTATCCTGGAGCGATGGGGTGGTGACGGAGAGGCCTGGAATGCTCGGTAAGAAACGAGAAATGAGAATTAACACGTGCTCAATGTCTCCCTGCAGTGGTGAGGGCCGAGCCCAGCCCGCAGTGAGCAGCCAGGAATCCCCCCAGACTGCCGGGAATGGCCGGGGGACGCCGGGGTCCCAACAGAACCTCCTACTGCCGGAACCCCCTGTGCGAGCCCGGAGCCGCCGGAGCCTCCGGACACTCCTCGGGCTCCTCCGTCACCGGCGTGCGCTCCCGGACCAGGTACAGGCTGGGGACACCTCTGCCGTGGGGTGGGCAGAGGCAAGGACCTGGGAGCCTGTCCCGTTCCTTGATCTTAAAGCTCGTCCTGTTCACTGATCTTAAAGCTCGTCCCAGTCCTTGATCTTAAAACTTGTCCTGTTTCCTGGCCTTAAAGCTTGTCCCATTCCTTGATCTTAAAACTTGTCCCGTCCCTGATCTTAAAACTTGTCCTGTTTCCTGGCCTTAAAGCTTGTCCCATTCCTTGATCTTAAAACTTGTCCCGTCCCTGATCTTAAAACTTGTCCTGTTTCCTGGCCTTAAAGCTTGTCCCATTCCTTGATCTTAAAACTTGTCCCGTCCCTGATCTTAAAACTTGTCCTGTTTCCTGGCCTTAAAGCTTGTCCCATTCCTTGATCTTAAAACTTGTCCCGTCCCTGATCTTAAAACTTGTCCTGTTTCCTGGCCTTAAAGCTTGTCCCATTCCTTGATCTTAAAACTTGTCCCGTCCCTGATCTTAAAACTTGTCCTGTTTCCTGGCCTTAAAGCTTGTCCCATTCCTTGATCTTAAAACTTGTCCCGTCCCTGATCTTAAAACTTGTCCTGTTTCCTGGCCTTAAAGCTTGTCCCATTCCTTGATCTTAAAACTTGTCCCGTCCCTGATCTTAAAACTTGTCCTGTTTCCTGGCCTTAAAGCTTGTCCCATTCCTTGATCTTAAAACTTGTCCCGTCCCTGATCTTAAAACTTGTCCTNGTGGGACTGGCGAACCATTCCCACCTCACTTTCTTCTTAACTCCCAGTTCCCTTTTCCTACATCCTGACTTGTCCAAACCACCCCTTGGAATTAGGATGAGTGTCCCTGAGACTCTTCAGGACAGGCTGCCAGGAGAGCTCAAAAGCCTTCAGTGACCACGGAACGAGAACTAAGAGTAGAGACAATTTTATATCCAAAGCCCAGCTCGGGTTGTTGCACCTGCAATGCCCCAAAGTTCGTGTCAGGCAGAATTCAGCTCAGGTCGTGTGGCCCTGTGGGATTTTTTTAGGATCAACTGGATTCTCCCACTGAGGCAGAGGAAGAGGGAGAAGCCAAGGAGCAACAGCATAAACAAGAGGTTCTTCATTTATTCTGCAAAGATGTTCAGCCTGCCTCAGCTGAGCCGGGAGTTTTTAGGGATACAGTTATCCAGACAAGGCATTGCAGGCCATGGGAGGTGGAGCGATTCCCTGTGGCTGGGAAGAGCCACATCCCAGGCAGGGAATGCACAGATCCACACCCAGCTCACCTCCAAGGCATGCAGAGCTCTGCTTTGTGCAAGGCCATGAAGTGACAGGACACTTCAGGGAATGGCTTCCCACTGCCAGGTGGGATTTTTGGGAGAAATCCTCCTCTGGAAGGGTGGGGTGGGGCTGGGATGGAATTCCCGGAGAAGCTGTGGCTGCTGCATCCCTGGAAGTGTCCAAGCTTGGGTTGGATGGGGCTTGAAGCCACCTGGGATAGGGGAAAGTGTCCCTGCCCGTGCCCTGGATGATCCTTGATGTCCCTTCCAGCCCAAAGCATTCTGTGATTCCATGATTTATCAGTCCTGAGCATCTGAATCCCCATGAGTTTGGGAGTCTGGGCATTTCAGAGAGAAAGCTCGGGCTCCTCAGGTTTCCCCCTCACTCATTTTAGGTTCTCCATCTCTTGTTTTAAACCATGGCCTGATCCCCCTGCATCCCCCTGGATCCACAGCCACACTCCACAGTTGGGATTTCGCTTGGGGATTTACAGGGGGCACTTTGTTCTCTGCAGTTCCTTTGAGGCCCACACCCAGATTCCTCTGCCTGTTGTTATTTGGAGATTGCAAATCCCAAATCTGGGAGATATTAATTCCCCTTGATCCAGAGGATCCGTCTGGGATGGTGTGCGTGCTCACACAGGAGGAGGCACCTCTGGCTAAACTCGTTTTTCCTCCTCAGGTGAACAGAAGGTGAAGAATGAACAGGGGCTTGTGTGTGATTGCTCTGCCTTTCATGTTCAAGCACTCTTAGATATGTAAACACCAGCTTGAGCTCTGAAAGCTTCCAATTAATTAACAGAGCCACTGAGCAGCACAACCCTGGGTTTGAACAACACAGGGGATTTAATATCAGATGTCCTGGGCGCTTTGTGTGGGCAAATCCCTGCTCACATCTGCCTGAAACCTGTGATTTGTGCCAGCCACCAAGAGCTTGAGTTTCCCGATCAATCTCAGAGCTGGGGAGGGGAGCTGGGGGACATTCCCCTGTTCACCCCTGGCTCTTGGCTTGACTCCTGGCAGGAGTGGCTCAGGGACAGGCCTGTCCAGCCCCCCTCTGGCAGCTCAGACAGTCGTCCCCCTGCGGCACTGCAAGATCCCCGAGCTGCCCGTGGAGAGGAGCGTCCTGTTCGAGCTGCAGCTCTTCTTCTGCCACCTCGTCGCCCTCTTCGTCCACTACATCAACATCTACAAGACGGTGTGGTGGTACCCACCCTCCCACCCTCCTTCTCACACGTCCCTGGTAAGCACCAAAGGGCAGCTGGAGCTCCCTGGCTGTCTCTTGGGTCACTGAACGTGAAGTTTTAGAGATAACGTTTGGTAAAGACTGCGCCTGACCCTTCAGGGTCGCTCCTGTTTCCCACATTTTGGGCTCTGGCTGCCTGCTTGGCATTCTCTTGGAAGGGGCTCCGAGGAGAAGAGAATAATTTGGGACTTTCTGTGTTGAATGCGGGTTCCTGCTGCTGATGGAAATGGAATAATTTTGGTTTTGTCCCCTCAGAACTTTCACCTCATTGACTTCAACGTGCTGACGGTGACAACCATCGTCCTGGCACGGCGGCTCATCAGTGCTGTCGTCAAGGAGGTAAAGTCAGAGCTGTCCTTCCGGGAGATTTGTAAAGCTCTGTGTCCCTTTTGCCATTCCAGACTCCTCCATCCTTCCCTAAAGACCTCTGTGATATTCCCAAGTCGGAATCCCAGGCGTGGTTTCCAGTGGGAGGAGCAGAGAACAGAGCTGAGCTCCCCACACCACTGCCCCTGCTGCCTCTTCTCTGACTCCCTGAATTTCTCTCTCAGCCAGACTGTAGTGACTGGGATTCCCTCCTCCCTTCTGGCTCTTTTCCTGCCCTCTCCATCAGTCCAGCTTTCCCCAGGGAGGAGCCAGGGATGCTCAGTGTGGAAGCATCCCATGGTGAGCAGTGCCGGGAGAGTGTGCTGGGCACTGGTGACTAGCAGACCTTAACCAGAACCTCTCCTCGCTCCCTGAGGAAGGAAGCCCAGATTCCACAGAAATCCCTGTGGAATCCCAGTGGAAGAAAGATTCCCTCCCTGTCCTGGTGTCAGCTTGTCACTGGCACTTCCTTCGTAGCTATGATTTTACACACTGCGTTTTCTCCTTTAAGAAGAGGGAATGCCCAGCTCTGCCCAGCTCTCTCCTGTGTCCCACAGGCTTCCCAGAGTGGCAAAGCCTCCCTGCCACGCTCCATCTTCCTGGTGGTCACTCGCTTCGCCGTCCTCACGGGCACGGGCTGGAGTTTGTGTCGCTCCATCATCCACCTCTTCAGGACCTACTCATTCCTCAACCTCCTGTTCCTGTGCTACCCGTGAGTGTCCCTGGGGCAGGGCGGGGGGATCCACCCGAAATCCAGGGCGAGACTCCCTGCAGCCCTGTGGGGTTCGGAGCTGGAAGTCTCCAAGGCTTGGAGCAGCCCGGGCTTGTGGAAGGTATCCCTGCCCATGGACACGGAGTTTATCCTGCGCCTCTGTCTCCTGCTGTGTCACATTCCACGGTGGCAGGGCTCATCTGTGACATTGACGCCTATTTCAGCTTGGTGGGCATTAATTATTACTCGTTATTGCTGCTGAAGGGGGTTGTGTGCTTTTCCCATGGCGCTCACAGAACTCAGGGCTTTGCTTTCCCTTTGTTCCTGGGCTCCTCTGCCAGGTGGAGCGATTCAAACAGCTCCTGGTTTTTGTTTCCTATCAAAAGGAAATATTTGGAGTGGAAATAGCTCCCTCCTCCCTGGTAGATGCAGGAGGAAACATCCACAGAGATTTGCTGCAGGAAGAAACATCCATGGAGATTTGCTGCCTGTGTTTGAGCTCGGAGCTCTTCTTGCGAGTTTCTCTTTGGAATCACGGAATCCCAGACTGGTTTGGATTGGGGGGGGGAGGACCTTAAAGCTCATCCAGCAGAGCCAGGGACACCTTCCACTATCCCAGCTTGCTCCAAGCCTTGAGTTCTTCCAGCTGAGAGCCCCACAGGGGAGTTCAGGGTGGGGCTGTGATCCCAGCGGGCTGGGGTGGAGCTCCTGAGCTCTGTGCATTTCCAGGTTTGGGATGTACATCCCCTTCCTCCAGCTGAACTGTGACTTTCGGAAGGTGGGGCTCTTCACCCAGGTGGCCAACATTGGCCCCAGGGACACGGGGGAGGTGACAGCCCGGGGCAGGGACTACCTGACAGTGCTCAAGGAGACCTGGAAGCAGCACACGAGGCAGATGTACGGCATGGAGGCCATGCCCAGCCACGCCTGCTGCCTGTCCCCGGACCTCATCCGCAACGAGGTGGAATTCCTGAAAATGGACTTCAACTGGCGCATGAAGGAGGTGCTGGTGAGCTCCATGCTCAGTGCCTACTACGTGGCCTTCGTGCCTGTGTGGTTTGTCAAGGTGAGGCCTGGCTGGGAGGTGACACTGGGCTCTGGTGGCACAACGAGGGAGGCCAGTCCTTACTCGTGGTCATTGAATCTCTGGTGGTAGGTGGACCTCAGGGGTGAGGCTGTCCCTGTCCCCTGAGGGGCTGGTGCTCCATCAGCTGAGCACGGGGAGCACCAGGAGCCTCCTCCCCGGTTTTGGTGACGGTGGCACGAATATTTTGCAAGGATTCTCCATCCCCCGTCCCATGTGGGCTCTTCCTTCCCAGGCAGGATCAACAGCTCCGTGCAGAGCCCTCGTTTTACCTGCCTGCCCGATGTGCTGTGATGCCTCGGGCAGGGGAGGCCGTCCAAACGTGCCACCACAGTGCCCAAACACTGTCACACCTTCCTGTCCCCCCCCAGAACACTCAGTACTACGACAAACGCTGGTCCTGTGAGCTCTTCCTGCTGGTTTCCATCAGCACCTCGGTGATCCTCATGCAGTACCTGCTCCCTGCACGCTACTGTGACCTGCTCCACAAGGCTGCAGCACACCTGGGCTGCTGGCAGAAGGTGGATCCAGCCCTCTGCTCCAACATGCTGCAGCATCAGTAAGGAATTCTCTCCTGGGCTTAAGGCTGGAGTATTGCTGGGTGGGTGGGGAGCTCAGCCTTAAAGTAAACCAGAGAAAAGTGAGAGCGGAGTTGTTGGCTGTCACAGCCAGCAGCACGGACACTCTGGGCTCTGTCCCCTGCCAAGCAGAGCTGGTTCTTGGCAAGGTGCCTGCTGCTCCTGGCCACAGCTACCTACAGCTTGTCACTGCCATGGTGACAATTCCCAACTGGGAGCAGAAACCCCGTGAGAGAAACTCCTCACTGCTGGTGGGGAGGCAGCCGAGCCCAGCGCCCCATGCAGGGGGGATTAAGGATTAACCCTTCCTGCCTGCAGGTGGGACTAATTAAAATTAATTTGTTCCCTGCAGGTGGGATTAAGGAATCTCTTGTTCCCTGCAGGTGGACTGAGGAGTGCATGTGGCCTCAGGGGGTGCTGGTGAAGCACAGCAAGAACGTCTACAAGGCCGTGGGCCACTACAACGTGGCTGTGCCCTCGGACGTCTCGCACTTCCGATTCCACGTAAGCTCCCCTCTCCTTCCTGGGAGCAGGGATAACCCAGCGGGAGCGTGCTCCTGCTGGCCTGGACACCTCATGCTGATGGAGCTGGGGGTCAGTGCCTGGGCTGGGGGAGCTGCTGGGGTTGTGCCACGAGGGGTGACTCCATCCGGAGCCAACGTGTCCCCAGAGGAATCCTCACGCAGAGGTTTTACCTCCCGCCCGGTGCCTCACCCTGCTCTCCCACAGTTCTTTTTCAGCAAACCACTGCGAATCCTCAACATCCTGATCCTGCTGGAAGGAGCTGTCATCTTCTACCAGCTCTACTCGCTGATTTCCTCGGAGAAGTGGCACCAGACCATCTCGCTGGCCCTGATCCTCTTCAGCAATTACTACGCCTTCTTCAAGCTGCTGCGGGACCGGCTGGTGCTGGGCAAAGCCTACTCCTATGCTGCCAGCAGGGACTCAGAGCAGAAGTTAAATTAAAACAATTGCACTGATGCTCTCAGCGTATGACAGAACAAACAAAAAAAACGAGAAACCCTCAGAGCTTTGTATTTTTGTTACCACTGCTTTTTTTTGTTGTTGTTTTCTTTGATAACTGATGTAATTAAAAGGAAAAAAAAAAAAAAACAAAAAACATATTTTTTTACTCCCAACAAGTTGTTTTGTGTGTTTGTTGTCTGGGTCTACCTCCTCCAAAAGGTTTGGAGGTGTGAGGTTTGGGTGTGAGGAGGGGATTTTTAATGGTGCTGAGGTTTGACAGGGGTGGAGTGGGAGGAGGAAGGTGGGAGTTCCAGGTGTGTTAAAGCTCCCAGCTGGCTTCCTTTAGGAGGGGCTGGACCCTCCTCCCATCCTTTTAGGGGTGCCCAGGAGCTCCTGTGCCCCCTGCCCACGCTCTGTGTAGGGAAAGCTGATGTCATTTCTCTGAAATGTTTATTTTCAAGTTGCTGAGCGCCAGCTGCTGCAGCGCCCTGGTTTGAGGGGTTCCCTGTGGACACGGGGGGAGCTGAGGGGGTTTGGGGGAGCCCCAGCCGCTCCCTTTGCTCCTTCACCCGCGGCTCGGGTGTTCCCCCCAGGCTCCTCCTGCCCAACCTGCCCGTCAGGGTCGGGGGAGGAGGAAGAGGAGGAAGAGGAGGAGGAGGAGGAAGAGACGCAGCGCATCCCCGAGTGCCCCGGCCCGGGGGCCGCGGGGCCGAGCCCGCTGCCGGGAGCAGCGCCCGTGCGGCCGCTTCGGGGGCTCCGGGCTCTCCCTCCCCGAGGGAGGGTCCCTGGGGGTCCCAAAAGGGGTTCTGGGGGTCCCAAAGGGGGTCCCGGGGGCTCGAGGGGGGTCCCGGGTCGCGCCTTTGTTCCGGCAGGGCCGCGTGGCCGCCAGGGGGCGCCCGGCGCGCGCGCTCCCGGTCCCGATCTTGATACCGGTCCCGATCCCAATCCTGATCCCTGATCCCTGTCCCCATCCCGATCCCGAACCCCATCCCGATCCTGATCCCGAATCTGACACCGATCCTGATAACCCCGCCGCCATCCCGATCCCGACTCTCATCCTGATTCCCATCCCGGTGCTGGTCCCGATTCCCGTCCCGATCCTGATCCCGGTCCCGATTCTGATCCCGGTCCCGCTTCCGACACAGCTCCCGATTCAGCCCCGACCACGCCGGGGGAATTATTGCCACTGAAAGCGGAGATCAAGCACCGGAGCGGCTCCGGGGAAACCGGGACCGGGAGCAGGACCGGGATCGGCATCGGGACCAGGACAGGACCGGGACCAGTGGCAGCATCGTCCGTGCCACCGGGGAGGGGAAAGGGGGTGTCGGTGCCCGGCAGAGCCCCGAGGGGCGGGGGGCACGGCGGGACCGAAGGCCGCCGGAGCGAAGCCGCCGCCGTTTCTCAGCGCAGCGGGGCGAAGGGCGAGGAGGAGGAAGGAGCTGCGGGAATAGCGAAGGCTGGAGAGGAGCCAGCCACGGCCGAGCCCACGGGACTGTGCCTTCCCTCACCTCCACCCCGCACCGGCACCGAGCTGGGACCCCCCCATTTCCGGGGACACGGAGCGGCTCCGCTGCTCGGAGCGGCCGCGGGAACCCCCCGAGCCCCCCCCGGCAGATCCTGTGGATTTGGGGGGCACAGAGCGGCCCCCCCAGCCTGTCCCTGTTTCCCGTGTGACCCCACCAGGACCAAACCCAGTGTCCGGCCGTGTTTGCCAGCCGGGATGGGGCGGGGGGTGATGTCGGGGCCCCGGCCCCCTCCCCAGCACGGCGGGAGGAAACGGCCGTGTCCAGCCTTTCCCGAGGATGAGGATTTCCTTCCTCCCATTGAGCGGGGACCCTGGGGTTAGCACGCAGCCGTGGGGCACTCGGCCACAGGACGGGGGGCCTGGCTGGGAACCGGGGGGCAGAGCCCCCCGACACAGCCCCGGAGACACCTCCCTTATTCCCCTCTGCGTGGCCGGGACCCCGAGAATGAGGGAGATGGATTTGGGGGGGCACAGGATGGAGCCAGGCAGCCATTTCCTCCTCTTCTTCCCTTTTTCCCACCCCGAGAGCGCTGCGGATATTTCGGGGGCGAGGAGAAGCTGGACACGGGGATTCTTGGCTTCCCAGCAACGCTCTTCCCGCAGCTGGGAAGAGCTGTCACCGGGAGCAGTGACACATTTCATTTCCCTTGAACCGGGGCTTTCCCAGGGCCCCCGGGCAGGGAGGGTGTCCCAGGGGAGATCCCGCTGGGAATTCCCTCGGGAGCACCGCGGAGCTGGCTCCGCTGGGGACTCAGCTGCCCTGGTGACCCCGGGGGTCCCGGCTGCACGCCGGGGGTCCCGGGCTGGTCCCGGGCTCCATCTGCCGCGCTCCCCACAGCCGCTAATCCCGGGATTAGCAGCCAGATGCCAGGGGCAGGTTTGCCGCAGGTAACGAGGATCCCTCGCTCGGGAGGAGGTGATGGCATCAAAGTGCAGGAATTACGGCCAATCCCACCCGAGCCTGGGGTCCCCCGGCCAGGAGGGCAGCGGTGACAGGGAGCTCACATCTGCCAGGACACATCCTGGGGTGTCCCCAGGCAGACAACTCCAGGACAGCGGCCAGGCTGGAGCAAAACTCCCGGCAGAAATTCCCTCCATGGGCTGAGCCCTCCCTGTGCACACCCAAAATGGGAGAGCTTCACCCTCCTGCTGCCTGCCGGGAATCCCCTCCCGCTTCCCAGCGGATGCAGCTGATGGGAAATGCTTGTTTTCCCCTAAAAGCCCGTCCCAGCATTCCTGGGAGGCCGCGTCTCCCACCCTTATCCCAGTTCCTGGGATCTCCAAGCAGCCAATTGCTGCCTGCTCCCAGCCCAGCTCGGCACAGATGAAAGGATCACGGATTTCTGGGTGATCCTGGGTTGTTTGATCCCAGATTCCGGGGTGATCCCGGGTTGCTGGATCCCGGATTTCTGGGTGATCCTGCAGCTCAACCCCCTCACCTGTCAGACACCTCCCAGCTCCTCCTCATCCATCCCAACACCCCAGCCCATCCCTGGCTGCTTCACTGCCAAATCCAGCCTCCAGCAGTTCCTTACGAGGATAAGAAGGTGGGAAGGGACAAGGGTATCCCCCAAAACCAAAGATGATCCCACCTGAATCGTGCCACCCTGTACCCAGGGACTGGCAGCTTCAATTCTTCCCTGATCATTATTTTTCACATTAATAAAGCCAAATCCCCGAAGCGATTAATTAAGGATTCATTTGCTCACTTGTCACCTCGCACCGCAGCAGGTTTGGGGCGTGATCAAGGAGGGGAAGAAAGCACCAGGGAGGGGAAAATATCCCAGAGCCGATCCTGTCAGCATCCCCCGGGCTGGGGGACCCCTGAGCATCCCCCCGGGCCCTCTCTCCCCCAGCCCCAGAGCCGCGGGCTCCCTTGGGACACCCAAATTTTGGAGATGCTGAACTGAGCCGGGCTGGCCACAACAACCCCGACCTTGCCCAGGGCTCAGCTGGCCAAAACCGGGCCAGGCCACGGCCCACGAGGCCCCGTCCTGCCGTAATTACAAGCCCTTAATTAGCATACGCGCATCCTCGTTAACAATTACACACACGTCCCCATTGCCTCATTCAAACGAGCCCGCGATGGGGACCCAGGAGCCGGAGCGAGGACCGGGCGGACCCCGAGCCACCCCGCAAGCCTCTCCCATCCCCTGAGGCCACCAAACTCGCGGCCCCCGTGCAGCGGAGCGGGGACAGCACCGACAGCACCTCGGGCCCCCCGGCAGCGGCTCCCGCGGGGACCAGATGGTGACACCGAGCGCGGGGGCCAGATGGACCCTCCCGCCCGTGGTCCCCCCTCCGCTTCCGCTGCCATTTTCTCCGGCTGCCGCTATAAATATTTATCAGCTCCGTTCCCGAGCCGGCAGAAGGAGGGACGGCGGCTCCCGGCGCTCCAGCTCCTTTGCTCCGGGCTGGAGGACACCGGGGTGACGTCCCCGGCATGGGGGACGCGGCCCCCACCGCAGCTCGAGCCGAATATTCCCGGTGATCCGAGCCTGAGGTGCTTGAGGACTGAAAGGAGGCGAACGGAGGCTCTGGAGAGTGTCGGGACATTTCCCAGAAGTTGTGGACAAGGCGGGGGGGCGGTGTCGGGAATGTCGAGGGGGGTGTCAGGCTCTGTGGTGGCCCCATCCCAGGCTGAGCCCCAAAAGTCCTCGCAGAGCTCCAAAGGAACATAAGAAACCCCAAACCCACCCTACACCCCCGGAGGTTCTGAGCCCTCGCTCCGACCCCAGCCAGGCACCCCGCGAGTGGCAGCGCCACCTCCGCGGCCACCAAAGGGGGGTCCCAAGGGTCCTGTTCCTCGCTTTTGGGATCTCCCAGGAGGCTGCGAGTCCCGAGGTGCGGCTGACACGGGGCACGCCAGGACCTGCAGCCCCACGAGGGGATTGGGCGAGTTCCGGGGCCGCGTCCCATCCTCTTCCCGCGGGGACAACGTGCACCGGGACAGCTCCTGGCCGGGGCCAGGCTTCCTCCCGCCGCCACCACGGTGGCCTCGAGCCTTTCCTCCGCTCTTCCTCCGCTTTTCCGCCGAGCCCGGAGCCGGGGCTGCCTTCCTGCCCCGGCCCCGCTTCCTGCCCGCCCGAGCTTCAGCATTCCCGGCTTTCCCAGCACCATCCATCCATTCTTCCTCCCCGGGGCTCCTTCCCGAGTTTCACACAGGGGGGACCTGACCTCCCCAAGCGCTGTCCCGGGACCCTGCGCCCTCCTCGAGCCTCCGGCCCCCAAATCTCCACGTGGGTCCCCGACACCGCTGCCGGGGGTTCCAGGGGTCCCCGTTCCGCCCGCAGCTTCCTTCCAGCTCAGCGGGAAAAGCACCGAAGGGAGCGAATCTCACCCCAGGGAGCGGCAATTCCCCGATTCCAATCGCTTTTGGGGATCTACCGCTGACCCAGTTTTTAATCCACCGCTCGGGCCGGCGGGGATGGCACGCAGGGCCCCGGGAACCAGCGGGAGCTTCCCGGGAGCATCCACACCCCCCGCCCCAGCGCGTGGTTTTTGGGGAACTGAGATTCCCGGAGCTGCTCCCGGCTCGGGCGTGCTGCCGAGGCCAGGACATTCCCACGCTGAGCCCGAGGGTGTCCCCCAAAACCGGTCGGACGTGCGGGGCCGTGACTCAGCCCAGTGGCAGCGGGCGGGGAGCGGCAGGACGGGACCTGTGCGGGGCCCCCCGCTTCCCAGGCAGCCCTGAGCAAACAGGGAAGTGAAAAATTTCCTTTTCCTTCCTCCCGCCGAGCTGGGTGTCACCGCGTTGGGGTGACCTTCCCCTGCACTCCGCTGCCTCAAGCATTCCCCCCCTCCCCGCCGCTCCCTCCCGGCTCCGGGTGAGGGCTGGGAAGGGCTCCTTATCTCCCTTCCAGGCTGATGCAAGGTTTGCTCATCCTGCTGCTCCCCGAGGCCGCGCTGCTGCTGGTGTCACCTTCCCCCGAGGGTTCGGCTCCCCGTGGGTTTTCCGGGTGTTCCGCCACCCCCTCCTGGGGGTCACTCCCTGCCCCACGGCCGAGACCAGCGAGCTTTCCGTGCCCTGCGGGTGTTGGGAACAGGCTGCCGGCCCTCTGCTCCAGCCAGGAATAAGTGGATTAGGAACCAATCCCGTTATCGCTGCTGGCAGCCTCGCAAGGGCCGTGGGATGGGGACAGCGATGGGGACAGCGATGGGGACGCTCCCGCCGCGGGGGGACAGGGGTGGCCGGTGGCCGGCGCGGGGTGGAACGTGGCCACCACGCGTCCATAGCCAGGGCTCGGCTGCCTGCTGCTCCCGGGGGTGAGGCATCCGGGCTCTAATGAGGCGGGACGGTTAATTAGTCAGTGTCAATTTCTGTTAATTAGCCGGGGGGGAAGCGGAGACACTGCTGGCGCTGCCACCTGGCTGGCGCTGGGGTGCGCAGGGCCGGGCTGGGGGGACACGTGTGCAGCTGAAGGTGTCAGGGCAGGACAGCCGAGCTCCCTGAGGGCGCTCCCGGCCCCTCCTCGCCTTCCCCGCCCGGTGAGTCAGGGCTGAGACCCCGGAGGAAACCCCAGGGATTTCCAAAACGCCTTGGAAACCCCTCGGTGCTGTGATTTCCTCCCTCTTTCCGAGGCTGTTCGGGTGACGGCGGCAGCACGCGGCGGCCAGGCTGGGAATTTCGGAGGGAAAAGGATGGGAAACGTGGATGCAGCCAAGGAATGAGCCCCTCTCCGGCAGGGATGGAGCAGCTCCGTTGTTTACTCAATCCAGCTTGTGCTGCTGTCCGTTCCTGGGGTTGTTTCCCCTTCTCCAGACGGGGCTGCGACCGCAGAAACAAAGGCGAAAACTTTAATCCTGCAAATCCTCCTCTCTTCCCACCGAAGGCCGCGGGTGTTTGTCACCCTCCGAGGGGACGCCGGGGTCGGACACCGCCCGGGGGCTGCCCGGGGGCCGCTCCGCCGCAGCCCAGAGCAGCTAAAAATAGCCCCGCGTCTTCGCGGAGGTGTCGCAGCCGCAATCAGCCACGCAAACGAGACCGAAATTAAATCAGCCGCATGCGACAGGAGCTGTTAACCCCTGCCAGCGCGGGGACGCGTCCCCCCGGCACTGCGTGCCTGCCCAGGGGTGCACGGGGTGCTCGGAGCGCGGGCGGCGGGGTCCGTGTCCCCCGGGGGGGGCCGAGCCCGCCGTCCCCCCGCTGCCCCGACCCCTCCCGGCTCGCCGCCATCTGCTCCGGGTGTATTAAAGGCGTGGAGGAGCCGCAGAGAAACGAGGTCAGGGCTGTGATGGCAGCAGCGCCGGGGCGAGGCTGAGCCCGCCCGCGGGGACCGTGCCGCCCGCCCGTGGCACCAGCGGGACACCCCCGTGGCACCGAGCGGAGCGGGGCTGACGCTTTGGGACGTCCACGGGCCCCGCGGGCAGCGCGGAGCGAGCCCCGGCCGCGGCAGCTCCCGGCTGGCATTCCCGGCGGAATTCTCCGCGCCACGGCGTTCCCACATCCCGGTGCCAGCGGCCCCGTGCCACCCCTCACCCTGCCCGTGCCACCCCTCGCCAGGGCCGGGGATGCGCCGCCATCCAAA
>WAAG01082787.1:29139-43732 GCA_013390105.1 Tichodroma muraria
TCCCCCCCACCCTTTTTTTTTTTTTTTTTTTTTTTTTTTTTTTTCCCCCAGCGAGGGCTGGAAAAAACCCTTTGGGATTTTACTCAGGATGAGGCGAAATTCCCGGTTTGAAGCTCGGTTCCTTTGATTTTTTTTTTTCTTTTTTTTTTTTTTAANTGGAAGGAGCACAAAAGGCGAGGGCTGGGAGCGAAAGATTTCCTGAACAAAGGGAAAAGGAGGCGACAATGGAGCCTCTGTCCCTGCTCCTGTCTCCTGTCGCCGGGATGGTTTTTCCCGGGGAGATCCCTGGAAGCTGCTCCTGTCACCGGGATCGGGGTGGCTTTTCCTTGAGGACATTCCCTGGAAGCAGCTCCTCCATTTCATGGCCTTGCTCCCAATTCCCACCTCGGCTCCCAGCTTGCCCAGCACCTGCTCCTGCTGTTTTGGCTGGAGAAGAGCAAAAAAAAAAAACAAACAACAACAACAAAAAAAAAAAAACCAAAAAGCTAAATATATAAAATAACCCCCAAACCATTGTTTGCCCAACAGGCGCCACCCTGGCAAGGGCAAGGAGCAGCTGGGCTCCTCCCCAGCCTCGAGGTAGGTGGGAATACCCCAAAAATTCCACTTTTTATGCAAGGGAACCAAAATCTGGGATCTGCTTCCCAAAGGGATTCATTTCTTCGGGCAGAGGGGTGAAATAAATGGGGTTTTTTTAACCCAGTTTCGAAGGAAAAGTGGGATTTGGGAGCATGCAGCGGAGCTGCAGCCTGGCAGCCATTTTAGGAATCCTGGAAAAGGGAAGGGCTGGGCAAGGGGGGATTCAGTGGCGATTCCATTCGAATTCCAGGGGTTTTGTTCCAAAAGGGGAGGATTTAATGGTGGGAGGGAGGATGGAGCTTCCCGGGGCTGTTCCAGCACCGAAAGTCTGCTGAGCCCACACAAAGCTGGGGTTTTTTTTGCCTCCAAAAAGAGCAGATTTGGGGTTTTGTGGCCATTTCAGGTGTGATCAGCACTCAAGCTCTGCGATGGAGCTGCTCCTAATTAAATTAAGGATTTTTCATCCTCTTGGATTCTGGATGAAACCACTTAAATTCAGCCCAAGGATGAATTAAGTCCATCCCTTCCCATCACTTTATTATTCTCAAGCTGCTCCACTCCAACCACAAAACCAGCCAGGACCAGGGATGAGAACCCAGCTGGAATTTGGGAATAAAATCACCCAGGTAGAGCTGTGAGAAAAAAAAAAAATCCTCAAAACCCATCACGTTTTGATTTCCTTTTTCCAGACAGAGGGAGAATCTCAAGGCTGTTTTGTAAAAACACTTGGAAAAAAGGAGAAAAAAAAAAAAAAGACAAAGGAAATAACCATTTACAAAAGAGATCCAAGCAGTTTTTCAGGTGTAGGATAAATAAATAAATGTTTTGGTGGATGGAATTAAACCAAGATTCCTGAAAGAAGAAGGGAATGAACGCCTTATTTTTCTTCCCAAATCCTAATTCCACCTCTAATTTGTTGTTGGGATCTCCATTAGAATCCAAGGACAGCTCTGAAAATGAATTAATTGAGCAAAAAGCAGGCCAGGCTCACACCAACCATAGAAACGGAGCAGTTTTATTACAAAGGTTCTGAAAATTCAAAATAAACGCATCTTTAAAAAACCACAATAGATTTTCCCCTCCCATCCCTCCCACGTTCCCCAAACACAAAGTTCCACTGATCTCTCTCTTGCTTCACATAAAAACACTGAAAATCAGAGTGAAAACCTCACTCGAGGACCCCAAAGAGACTAAAAAACTCCATGGTGAGGAAAAAAAAAAAAGGGGGTGGGAGGGAAACAAGGAGTTAAAAAAATAAACCCTTTGAAAAAGAACCTGTGTGAAGTTTTAGCAGCATTATTGGAGCTGAAACCCTCAGCAGTGCTCCCGTGGGAGGGGGCAGAGCCTCTGGAATTCCAGAGGGATCTCCCTGAGAAAGGAGAGCAGCGAGTGGGAACTGCCTGAAAATAAAAGAAAATCAAAAAAAATCCAAATTTTTCCCCCGTCGAAAGTTTGTTTTCCCCCTAAAAAAACAAAACCAAAACACTCAAAAAGCCCCAAAAAACCAACTCAGCTGTACAAAAGGAGAGGCAAAAAGGTCACAAAAGAGATCTGGGGGTGAGGATGTGTGGGAGGAGGGAGAGGAGCTGTAAAAATGCTCAGAGCCCCATCTGCTGTTCCCTCAGGAAGGCAACAGGATAAAAAGGTTGGGATTTACTGGCCTTGGGAGGGAAATTCAGCTGGAAAACTTCGCTTAAAAATAAGGAAAAAATTGGTTTTTTTAGGGAGAGACATCAAGAGGAGCTGGGCTCTGGGCTGGCTTTGAGGGGATTTCTGGGGTTTTAGCAGAAAGTGAAGCCAAAGGGGAGGAATTTTCTCCCCACCCAGAGAGGGGCATAAAAAAAAAAAAAAAACAGGTACAAAATCCCATCCCTTCCCTCCCTCGAGGTGCATCAGATGCTGCCACACTCCCAGGATCCAGGAGATCTTGGAAAACTGAACCACCCCTTAAGGGTGATTTTAATTTTATATTTGCCAGATCTGGGCTCTGGGGCTGATTCACTTAAAAACAACAACAAAACAAAACAAAAAAAGAGGATTTTTTCAGGTTTCTTTTCAGCTGCTTCATCTCTTTTCCCAAGTTTGCTGCAGGGAGGAGCCAACTCTGTCCAAGAACTGCCCAATTTTGACCCTGAGAAGTGGCACCAGCTCGCAGGTTTTTGTTTCTTGTCGTGGTGGAATCCAGCTGAAGACCACAAAGGTCTCTCCCAGGCTTCATTTGGGAATTCTCTCATTCCAAACACCACCAAAAAAATCGAGGCAAACCAAGAATTGATGGCCAACTTTCCACCTAACCTGAAATGCAGACACTACTTCTACTTAAATTTTTCTTTTCCAGGGTTATTTCAGGGGAGAGAGTGAGGGGGAGGAAGCGATTTTTGTGTTTTTAGAGCCACACCAAGGAGGGGCAGTGGAAGGCAAAGAGTGAAACTCCCCGGTCACCAAACCTGGGCTGCTCAGCAGAATCCTCCCCTGCCTGCTCCCAGTGGAGTGCAGCAAGGAATAATTTACAGTTCTCCAGTCATTTATACAATTATATAGAAATATATACAGAAAACATATATAAAATAGAAATCCTGTGGGGAGGAGGCAACCCAGGAGCTAAAACCTACGACAACGCCCGGCCAGCTGCAGCCACTCAGGTGGATTTTGTCTCTTCCTTCACCCTGGGGAAGCAAAAAAAACCAAGGATTTGGTTTAAATCAACGATTTGGGTCTGAATCTAACAACAAGGCTTAAAAATGGTGCTTTGTCTGGTTCGTTTTCAGCTAAAATTCAATGTATTGCAGAAGGGAAGGGCAGCAGTTTGATTTTTTCAGCCCTCTCAATACCTGCAGATTTCTTACCTGTGACAAACCCACCCAAAGTGCCACCCAAATTGTCACATCAAGCCCTCAACCCCTCCCCAAACCACCCCGGGCGTGGGCAGGAGCCAGGCTCACCCTTTGGGTTCTGCTGCTGCTGCTGCTGCTGCTGCTGTTGCTTTTTCCTCTTTCGCTTTTTCCTCTTCTTTCTCATCTGGAAAAAAATAAAAATTAAAGACACACAGCAGTGCAGGAGGAAAGGAGAATTCCAGGCAGAATTCCAGGCAGAATTCCAGGAGGTGCCAGCTCTGCTGCTCACCTTTCTTCTCCTCTTCCTCCTTCTCCTCCTCTGCTTTCACACGTTTGGCTTTCTTGAAGTTGGCGACGTTTTTGCGCCCTCCCTCCCCCTCGTCCTCGGAGTCGGAGAATTCCTCATCACAGGATATTCTCTTGTTGGAATTTCGGACTGAGAGGGGAGAGGACAGAGCTTGGCTGAGCAGATTTTCAAAACCAGGAGGCTCCCAGCATTAATTCTCTGAGTGGAGCTCACATAAATCAGGATTAGGCCATATTTTTATGGTACATGCTGCATCTTCGAACTCATCCCTTCCCAAGTGCTCCAAGAACACACGGACAACTTGGATTAGGCACAGTGGGATGTCTAGACCTGACAGCAGGTTTAGAACCAGCCTCCCACTGCCAAATCAGTCTGCCAGATCCCAAGGGCCAAGCTGGATAGAAAACTCCATTTTCCACTGCTGGGATCACACCCAGGATTCTGCCAAGGATTCTGTCCCAGCACTCAGCAACTGCTGGAATTCTCCCTTTAAAACCAAAGTTTTTCCCGTTATGGAAATCACCTGGCAGGAGAGATCCTGCAGTGCTTTGTCCTACAGAAATCCAGCAGGGAGGTGGGAATGGATTCAAATCAGGGAGGTTAAAACAGGAGTGAAAACCCTGGGACAGAGCCTGAGCTGAAGCTCCAGCCCCTCCCCGGGGTTTTTGGGGGCTCCACAAAGTTCCAGCCCAAGGGGGCGAAATCCCGGAGTCAGAATTGGATCTAAACCCTACATCCTCCTCACGAGGAGCTCGTGGATCCTGCTCAGCTCTGGGCTTTTCCCGGCACAATTCCCAGCACAATTCGATTCCCGGCACCTACTGGAAATGCGTTTTTCAGGATCGTCCTCTTCCTCATCCCCGCTGTCTTCCTGGACAGCATCCTCAGGGATTGGCTGCATCTGGACCCCGGGAGCGTGAGGGAGCATCCGCAGGTTCTCGAAGAGCCGCTGCCTGGAGCCAGCCAGGGAAGGACACTGCGTCACCAGGGGCCACCCGAGGTGCCACCAGTCCCCGTGGAAGGGCCATTCCCCCGACACTCACTTGATTTTTTCCAGGTATTCATTGGTGTTCTGGTTGGTCATGTTGGAGGGGCTGATGTGGAGCTTGAAGTCCGGCCCAAAGTACTCAAAGTAGTCGTTGTACGGAAGTTCTGAGGGGGAATTAATGGGAATTAACACCAAACGATCAGCAGGAGCAGCTCCAGCACTCAGGGCAGCCAAAAGGGATCACCTAGAGGTAACAGAACCCCAGCAGCACCGTTCCCTTGAGCTCTTAGTGGGGTAGCAGTGATCCCAAGCCCTGCTGCAGGGCTCCGGGGGGAATTACCATTGGGAATCTCCGTGTCCAGAGCCACAGCAGTCTCGTAGGTCCAGCAGCGGGCCACATTGCGGATGGTGTACCCCCCTCCTCCCAGCATCAGCATGGGCAGGTTAAAGCTCTTCACAAACTCCACACACTTGGCATGGCCTGCAGTTGCAAAGAAAGGTCACGCTCATGGCAGAAATCCCAAAATTCCCGGGGAATTCCTGCTGTGCCTGTAGCAGTTCAGCCCTTACCTTTGATGGTCAGGTTGAAGCAGCCCAGCCTGTCCCCAGACAGGGAATCGGAGCCGCACTGCAGGACGACGGCGCTGGGCTGGAACGTCTCCATCACTTTGGAGATCACCTAAACAACAAAGGCCTTGTCACCCCCCTGCCCAGAGGCCACTGGCACGGCAGCACAGTGACAGCCAGCCACGTGAAGCCATCCCTGGTGCTGCCACAGCTGCCCTGGGAACACTGGGGCTCTCACGCCGAGGAGCTCCCGCACAGGCCCCGATTGTTCGGGGGGAACAGAGCCCTCGGTGAGACTTGGCAGAGAAAAAAAAAAACTCAATCAAATCCCCCCAGAGAATGTCCCCAAGGACAAAGTGGGACCCTCAGAGGATCCCTCAGCAGAGGAGGCTTCACTTACAGGCTTGAAAATGGCCTCGTAGGACTCGTCGTCGATGCCGTCCCGCAGCGGGTAATTGACAGCGTAGTACTTCCCTTTGCCTGCCCCGATGTCCTGTGGGGTGAGAGAGGAGAGCAGAGCTCACCAGAAACCCAAATCCTGCTCCAAACTGGGAAGGGAAGCTTGGATTCCAGTGTAATCCAGGTATTAATCCAGAGCAAATACTTAACGATGTTAATGTTGTTAAATATTAACAATTTGCTGTAGAGATGCACGGCAGCGGTCTGGGCCGGCCAGAGCAGCCACTGAAATCTAAGCAGTCACCAAATTGTATTTTAAAATATTCTACTCTGAAATAATAGATATTTTAATGTTTCTTTTATCACTCTCACACCCAAGTGGTTTATTAAAAATCGTTATTTCTTTTATGGTGCAGCACCAAGCTCTTGGCAGGGCTGAAAAAATACAAATCCCAAGTGAAAGACGAGAGGAGTCAGATCAAAAAAAAAACCCCACAGTTCCTGTAAAAATCCCATAAAAATAATAAAAATAAAAATAAGTAAAGAGCTTTTCACCCCTGAGAACAGAAGTTCTGGCAACGTCACAAGTCACAGGTGACACTCTTTAGTGACACAGAACTGAGTCACTGCAGGAAACGCCAGTAAAAATCCACTGCCTCAGAAACCTCCACCCAAGAGTTTGTGTCACCAAGCCGGGTCTGCAAGGTGACCAAAACGTCACTTTCGGAGTCATTTTTGTGAGCACGACCCCACCAGGGAGACTGAGAGCAAAGATCTGGGGTTAATAAATGCTCAGGGAGCCTCCCATCCACACCTCTGATGGTGTCACACCGAGCAGGGACAGCCAGGAAAGCTGGAAAACCCCCCAAATTTCATGGGAAATTCGTGGCTCTCACCCTCAGGTCCCCAGTTCCTGGGAAATATTCTCCATATTTGTGGAAGGACACGGTCATGACCCTGTCTGTGGTGTAAAAAGCCTCCTCCACTCCATCCCCGTGGTGGATGTCGATGTCAATGTACAGCACCCGCTGGTGGTACCTGGAAAAAAATATCAGAATATTGCATTTATTCCGAGGAAAAACTGCCCCCAGAGCAGAGGAAACTGGGAGGAGAGCAGGGAATTCGGGCCAGGATTTACAGGGGAAGGAGCTGCAGGGAAGGGACAGCAGTGGGACAGAAAACAAAGTGACTTTTGCTGCTGAGTTTGTTTCAGATTCAGCTCAGTTTGGTCAGATTCAGCCAATAAAGTGCATTTTTATGCACATTTTTGTGCACATTTTTGTGCACATTTTCATGCCCAAGCCTCCCCCAGTGAGGTTTGCCTGGAGCCAGAAGCTGTCACACAGCCATGGGTGGGTGGCAGAAGGGAGGGAAAAAGAGCAGCAGCAAAAAAACGCAGAACATCCAAAAAATCTCCGAAAATCCTCTGCCTCCTGCTGGGCAAATGGGAGAGAGGGGAGCAGAGCCCAAAAAATCACCTCTGCTGGGAAAAAAATAGGGAATAAAATAAAGACACTGAGGGGAAAGCAGTGAGGAAGAGGGGTCAGAGGTGCTGCCCATACTTGAGGAGCTCCAGGATGGCCAGGACGATGTCGTTGACGTAGCAGAAACCAGAAGCTTCTGATTTTTTGGCGTGGTGGAGGCCTCCTGCCCAGTTCACTGCGATGTCTGTCTGCTGCTTGTTCAGCTTCACAGCACTGGCTGGGGCAGGAAATCACAGAGAGTTTAAAGCTGGAGTGAAAACCCTGAGACAGAGCCTGAGGTGAAGCCCCAGCCCCTCCCCGGGGTTTTCGGGGGGCTCCATAAAGCTCCAGCTCAAGGGTTTGACTCTGGATGTCCCCACAAACCAAGGGAAAATGGGAAATATTTCTCATCCCTTCCCACTTTTGCCTCAGAGCAGAAAAATCCCCCCACCTCCCCCAACCAGTCCCCAGCACCCAGCTGGGGTCACACCGAAGACAATCTGAATTTCTCAGAGCCCTGAACAAATCAAGGTTTTCTCTGAGCAATTTTCAGGTCATTGAGTGCAAATGCATCCAAGCAAAAGAAATTCTCCTCCCCCAGCCCCTTACAGGAACTTTCTGCACGTCCTGGAATCTCCCAGGATCCAAATAAATGGTGAATTCTGTGGAATTCTCCAGCCCTGGGAGCAGAGAGAGCCCAGAGCTGCTTCAGAAGCTGCTGCAGTCAGTGCTGGGGTGCTGCTGGCACAGGAAGCACAGGCTGGAGGTGTCACTGTGGCAGCAGCAGCCACAAAGCTCTCAGCCTCTGCACACAAACAGTTTCCCAGCAGCTCTTCTGTGAATTATGAGAAAATAAAAAAAAAACAACATTTGAATGTTCCAGCTCTCAAACCTTTCAGTTTCTGCTCTGCCTCACATCCAGAGCTGGTGGCTTTTTAAAAACAGCAGCTAAGTCATCCTGGTTTTTCCTTTCCAGGTTGTGCCTGCCCAGAGTGAGACTTTTATAGCTTTTATTTTAATGTAAAGCTCAGGTTGGTATTTTTTTGTATTCAACTGTGCTGTTGTGGTTTTGTTTTAACTCTGTCACTGGTGATGTTACAGAGCCATTCACACCTCCAGTGAGGCAACCCAAATTAGTGATTAACAAATGGAAAGGGATTTCAACAGGCCAAGCCTGGGGAAATTTGGATTGAATTCTTAAATCGGCAATCACGGAGACAGAACTACATGAAACACAATAAAAAATACACAGGATTTGTGATCTTACCAACAGAGCCCCCAGCAGAGAGCTGACAGAACTCGAAGAGCCCATCAAACACAGGGCAGTCCTCCCCAACATTAACTGGAAGAGAACAGAAAAGAGTCATTAAAATAAAACCACAAATAAAATCCAAATCTTTACACCACCATTTGGATTTGAAAAGTGGCTTAAAGCGTTAAACAAAATGCTGTGATCAACTGATAAAAAGGAAATGTGTGGCTGACGCTTTGCACACTCTCTTAACTTCAAATCACGGAGTTTGGGGTTCTCAGCACAACTGGAATTTTAGCCTCGATAAATGTTTACTGTAATTAATTCCACTATTAAAAATAGTTACAAGAAATTAAACTTCAGGCCCTTTGATTTACTCTGCCCAAGTCGAGCATGCAAAAATGCAATCAGAGACCGTTCATTCCCTTTCCAGCAGGTTTTGTTGGAGAAAAGCTCTGTCTTTTGCGTGTTTAATCTTCATATTTTGGTTTTTATCAGGGATAAAACCCAGTGCAGAAAACACCGAGCACCAGGGAGAGCAGAGTGTTCATGAGCTGTGGCTGCTCCAGGGGTAAACAGGTCAGTTTGGGTAAAAAATGCACTTTGCTGGATGTCATTTGGTGGATTAAAGGATACCATGGACTAGGGGGAGGCTTTCAGTGTGTATTAATCATGAACCTTGGGCAGAAATATCTGTCCCCTTCAGCTCCCAGGGCGTTTCCAAGAGTAAAATGTTCTTTAAATGAAGCTTGAGCTCTTCCCAGTTGTCTGGACTTGTTAGAAATCTACTTTGCCAAAAAAAAAAAAAAACCCCATCAGCTCAGAGTGGCTGAGACACCAAATCCAGGTTTTTGTACCACTGAAGAGCCTTTCCATGGGTTGGAGAGGCTGGAACAAGACATCAGCTCACAATTAACCCTCAAAATCTTCAGGGATTGATGAGTACCTCAAACCTGCCCCATTTCCAAGCTGCCACTGCCCTGAAAATCCTTCAGATCTGGGGGAGAATTGAGCAGTTGGGGATTTTTTTATTTTAATGCCCCAACTCCTCTGGCTGGAGCATTAACACGAAATCCACACAGGTCAGAAATGGAGTGCTTGCGTCATCTCCAAGCCAAAAAGGGAATTTAGACAACAAGAAAACCCCAAAGTACAACCAGGTCAAAGGATTCCCCTCAGCTCCTTTAGCTTGAGAGAGGGACCGGTTTTTAAAATGCTTTATTCACCAGAAAAATGAAAAGCAAAATCAGGAGAACGACAATGGAGAGAAGTTTATCCCAAACTTCTGCAGCTGGGCTGGGATTCCCAGATCCCAAATTTTCAGCTGCAGCATCACTCAGCTGAGAAACAAGTTCATTTTTTAAATTTTTTAAAAGTTCAATAAGGGATAAAAGGGATAATACCTAGTTTTGGGGTGCTTGGCACAGCATTAGTTTAAAACTGTTTTCTTATATAACTTTTCGTTACATTGGTTACATGTATATTTATGAGGTTTATATATATTCAAATATTCTTGTGAGCTTTTTCCTATGTTTTGGGTAATTTTTTAGTTTTGATCTTTGATTTGTCATGTGATTGCGTAGATTTGATTTTTGGTAGCTGTGCATGTCATTTTCACTATTGTTAGCCAGTTAAAAAATAAAAAATATCTTGTAAAAGTTAACATTCTACAATCTCTATTTTAATATTTTGCAAGAGCTTAAACTATACGTTACATTACTATTTATATAAGCTACATGCTATACACAAAAACTGAGTTATTTTCACTATTGTTAGTCAGTTAAAAAATAAAATATCTTGTAAAAGTTAACATTCTGCAATCTCTATTTTAATATTTTGCAAGAGCTTAAACTATACGTTACATTACTATTTATATAAGCTACATGCTATACACAAAAACTGAGTTATTTTCACTATTGTTAGTCAGTTAAAAAATAAAATATCTTGTAAAAGTTAACATTCTGCAATCTCTATTTTAATATTTTGCAAGAGCTTAAACTATACGTTACATTACTATTTATATAAGCTACATGCTATACACAAAAACTGAGTTATTTTCACTATTGTTAGTCAGTTAAAAAATAAAATATCTTGTAAAAGTTAACATTCTGCAATCTCTATTTTAATATTTTGCAAGAGCTTAAACTATACGTTACATTACTATTTATATAAGCTACATGCTATACACAAAAACTGAGTTATTTTCACTATTGTTAGTCAGTTAAAAAATAAAATATCTTGTAAAAGTTAACATTCTGCAATCTCTATTTTAATATTTTGCAAGAGCTTAAACTATACGTTACATTACTATTTATATAAGCTACATGCATGCTGTACACAAAAACTGAGTTATTTTCACTACTGCTATTTAAAAAATGAAAGTATTTTGTAAAAGTTAACTTTCTACAATCTCCATTTCAACATTTTGCAAGAGCTTTAACTATATGTTACATTACTATTTATATAAGCTACATGCATGCTGTACACAAAAACTGAGTTATTTTCACTACTGCTATTTAAAAAATGAAAGTATTTTGTAAAAGTTAACTTTCTACAATCTCCATTTCAACATTTTGCAAGAGCTTTAACTATAATACATATATTACAATACTGTTTATATAACCTACGTTTATATACATTTATATAATATAATATACGATACAAAATTATATTAAAATACAATATTAATATACATTTATATAATCTACATGCAACACACAAAAGCTGACGGGCTACACTCTATCAGAAGGGGTTACAAACAGCACTATGGTAAAATCGTTGCGATTAATAATAACTCGGAAAAACTAATAAATAAATGAGAAAAAGAGTAACTGTACAGCCATTTATACCAACTCACATCTCTGCATCTGCTTGCTGTACTCAGACATGTTGTCAGGGCGGATGGACCTCAGGAATTTGATGTAATCATCGCTGTGGTACTTGGTCATCTCCTCTGCATTGGCCTTGTGGGGACGCTGCAAGGACAGCAAGGATTGCTCTGGAATTCAGCCCCTCCCTAATTCCCATTTCCCAGAGATTCACCCCCCATTTAAATGGATTTACCCCCATGGACTGTGGAAAGGAGCAAAGCAGCAGCAGTTAAATAAGAAAAATTGGATTTGAGAGGTAAGAGTGGCAACTGTTGGTCGCTGTTGGCAGATGCGGAAATAAATTTAATTTCGAGGATAAAAAACAGTTTTGCAGTCTCCAAAGCCTCTCTGAAGCACAGAACCCCTCGCTTCAACACTGAGATGAAACCAGAAATACACCAACACAACTGACTGGGTTTATTCCTTCCCTCGTGGAGAAAAGCTCCACAATTAAAGCCTGAAACGGAAATTGTGACGTCTAAAAACGAGCAGCCCCACACTTACATAGATCTCCATCTTCCTGTAGAGCCCGTAGTTGAGCAGGAGGTTGTGGGTCATGCGGATCCTGTGGGGTTTCATGGGATGTCCTTGGCCATAATAATAATTCCCAACATCCCCTGGAAGCAGAAAGGAGTCTGTCATCAGTTCCTGGAGAGGGAGCCACGGCCGAGCCATCGGCTCCTCGCGGGGATTGATTTCTCCTCCAGCAGCGACCTCCCACCCTCCTGGCACAGGGATATCCACGGATTCAGGGTTCAGCCTCAAATAAGACAGAGGTTTGGAAGGTGGGACAGGGAATTCGGAATGCTGCCACCACTGGAAGGTGTCCCTGCCCTTGGAAATTGGATCATTGATCAATTGGTTGATCGGTCAATTGGTCAATCCTTTGATGATTGGACCACCGGATCCCAGAATTGGATCATTGGTGCTGGATCATCCTGCAGCCCAAACCACTCCATGGTTCTGTCAGCACAGAGGAAGAATCTCCAGGATTTTTGGGCCAGAGGAGCCCTGGGCTGGGTGCCAGGAGTCTCTCCCAGGTCTCAGGGAGTGCTGGGAGCAGGATCCCAGGGGCCACGGGAGTTAATCCCGGCTCAGACAGTGACTCAGCCCAGGAACTCTGGGCTCTGCCTCACTTTCCTCCTGTTTACCCAAGGGAAACGGGACCCAGGGGACTCTGAACTCAGCAAACACCACCCAGCTCTGCCTTTACAGCTCCACAGTTGTTTGCACCCCTTTTCACCCCATGAAATCCTCCAGAGGATTCCCAGGCCTTTCCAGCCACCCCCCAGGAATTTTATTTGATGGGACCAGGGGAACAAAGTCACCTCCCCACGTGGATTTTCTCCTCCAAGCTGAGCTCACACTTCACTGCTAACTGGGGTTTTTATTCCACCTCCTTTCCCAGGGGGACTCATTTCCCTGAAATTTACAGGGATTTCACTTTCAGATTTCTGCCTGCTGCCTGATTCGGCTGCAGGGAGCAGGAATCTCTCCCAAGCCTCATTTTCCTGGGAAACCAGACCAAGTTGTTCCTGGGGTTGAACAACTCCTGCTCCTTTTGGGAAGCAGGAGATCCAATCCGGTCTGGCCGGTGACTCAGAGGGCAGAATTAATATTTCATCACCACTCTGCACCTTCAGCAGAAGCAGTTTTTCCTCCTGTGGACGTGGATCTGCTTTCAGGCAGTAAAAGGAGATGCCAGAGGTGCAAATCCCACATCCAGGCAAGTCTGCTGCTGGAATTTACCTGTCTGTGGAGCTCTGGGGGAATGTTCTTTCAGTAAACAGAATTATTTTCAGCTAAGTACTTTTTTTTTTTTTGACCTCACTGAAAATAATTTGATTTTCTGAAATTTTGGAAACCCACCCCTGGTGTTTTCCTGGCTTCACCACCCTGACAGTTTTAGGGATGTATTTTACTATCTCCAAATCAAAGTTTGGGGAGCTTGGAAGGGATGTTTGAGAAAATACAAGCACAGAACTCCATGAAGCTTTTAAAAAAATCACCGTCAGCTGTCCAGGGAATGCCCTGGGCCAACCCTGAGCTCCTGTTCCCTGTGCTGAGCACATCCCAAGCCCTGTGGATCCATGGATCAGCTGCTCCTGGACGTCAGAGCAGATTAAGGAGTGTGAATTTAGCAGGCTCTGCTGGGGTTAATCAAATCCCTCCACGGAGAGCTTAGAACGGAGAAATTCCATCCAAACCTTTCCACAGCCCCTCGGGATTCCATAAAGGACCCTTTGGATACCACCCCCAATTCCTTCATCCCATGAAATTCAGGGAAGTCCCAGGTTGGGCTGTTTCAATCTCCCAGCATGGAAAATAAAAGGCTCAAATGAACAAATTCTTTATTTCCCCTCAGTAAAAGCAGCTTTGTACCCCTCATGGCTGTTTGAGAACTGCTCAGAACAGAACAGTGAAAAAGAAAAAAAACATAAAAACATTTAAAAAAAGGCACTAAACCTCACCACAGAGTATGGAACCCAAATCTGTGAAATTCCTCTGCAGCAAAGACCTGCAGGGCAGCAGCACTTCAAACAAAACAACTGCTTATTTCATATTTCAGATATAATTAAGTGCCTTTAAAAATTATAACCCAGCAGGGATGAAAACCTCACATTTGAGGAAAAAAACTTCACATTTTTAGAGGGAAAAAAACCCTCAGCACAGGATTTGGAAGAGCCTCCTGCACTGGGCACATCCTTTGAGAGGGGAAAAAGTAGCAAGAAGAAGTTTTCATTTAATTTCAGGCTAAAAACCGTGATGGATCAGAGAATTGCACAACACCTCTCACGTAAGGTGAGCACAGAAAACGAACCAGGGCACCAAGCCAGCCCTCTAAAGGGAAAGGGAGAGGGGCAGGACTGGGATTTCTCCCCCGGGGAGCCCCACAGGACACCCAGAGAGGGATTTGGCCACGCTGCTCCTTCCCTGCTCCACAGGGGTGCTGAGGCAGCCCCAGAGGCAGAACCAAAAGGAGCCACTCCACACTCCACAATCCCCAATCCCGAGCCAGAAATGAAGGATGCTCCCGGGCAGCCACGCAGCCACCCTGGCTCCCAGAGCCTTTTTGTTCCCTCCCGACACCAAAACTGTCCCAGCAGTGACTCTTCCTCCTCAGAGCCCGTCCAGCAGCTCCTGCAGCGCTCCCCAAAATCCCTTCTCCAGCAGCTCAGCATCCAGAGCCTCTCCTGGCCTCGTGCCCCTCGCAGCACCCCGGACCCCTTCCCAGCCTTTCCCGGCTCCCAAATCCCCAGATCTCCACACTTCCCCACCCCGTTCCACCTCCCTGATCTTCCCGCACTCTGCCCGTTCTCCTCTCCAGCGCTCC
>WAAG01082789.1:0-11433 GCA_013390105.1 Tichodroma muraria
AAAAAAAAAAATTAAAAAATCCTTACCCTACAAACTTCATACACAAACATACCTGCCTAAGCTATGTATTTCACGTGTTCCTGAAGTTCAGCCAGGGTCCCCAGGGCCAGTGCTTTAAATCCAGCCACTGAGCTTCTGCACAAATCCAACTGCAGGCATGTTTCTGTGGCCTGGGGTTCAATCCCACTCTTCTTCCCATCAATATTATACAAAGGGACCTGATCCAAATTTCAACCGTTGTTGCAGAATAACTACTCTAAGGTGCAGATTCCTCTTGTTTACAGAAATTATTTAGGCAGACACAAAAATTGCTACAGAAATACAGAGGTTGCTGCATAAACTGCAGTTCTTAACTGGTTTTGTTGAAGCAAACACTTACCAAATAATAAAGGAATGAAAGGTTTGTTGCAGCTGCACTCTTTACTCTGCTATCCTTTTTTTCAAACATTTTCAAAGTCTCCAGTGCCTAGAAATAATTTGGAAACAACTTACTTCACATTGAAGTGAACTTATTCCATAATCCTTTCAGAAAGCATTGATGAACTCCACAGAACAAATGGCTGAAATTTTCAACTCATATACTCACATACATGATAATTACTAGAGCCTGTAACACACACTTGTGAGTACATACACACAAAAGTGTATCTGCATTCATACAGTACTAATTTTCATCACAAAATTTCAATTACATTGACTATTTATTACCTATCCAAAATTTAGATTAGATAAGGTTACTGTGAACTACAGGTATCTGACAATTCTGTACGTACAAAACGCAATGTTAGATGATTTGCTTTTAATCTAGTCAACTAATAAAAATCCTCATACCTGTTTTTCTAGTTCTTTAAGTGAACACAAATGAATTTACATAAAACTCTTATTAAAAAGCCAAAAAAAGAACACACTATATAAAAAAATATACACCATAGTGTAGGATTGGATTTCAATGTGCCTTTGTTTTGTGTAATAAGATGATGACAATTGTCTAAGCTTAGGAAGTACTCAGGCTTGAGGCCAGAAGATTTTTTTTTAAACTTTAACATGAAAACTAAATTTCATAAACTTCAAAATAAAGATGTTTATAGACAAAAAAAAGAGCATATTTATAGCAAGTAAACTACAAAAATCCCTCTGATATAAAAGGCAGCTTTTTCTTTTCATTGACTATGGAATATGATTTGTAACTGCAGACTAAATTATTAAATAAATTTGTCTCCCTTATGCTAAATATTTATATTAACAACACAAGCTGTTAGAATATCACAGTGAGCCCAGTTTCATCATCTATTACAACACAAATGTGGCAATCACAATTTAACCATCAACATCAGTAATTCAAAAGTTTCCTTCCTCCTTTCCATGAAATCTTTAAGCTGTGTTTACATATCAAAGCAAAGGCATGATACTATATGTCAAATGCCAAAACAAACATAAAGAGAAGCTTTAATTCTATCATACATAGTTTTCACAGTTACCCTACACAAAAACCACAGCTGTATTAATGATGTGTAAAATGACAAAATATACACAGCTAAATGTAGTTCATAGATTTAGTCAACTACATTCTACCCAAGAACTATGAACTATTAATGATCCAAATATTTTTCTAATAGAAAATTCTTTAAAAATACACCAATTTCAATCAAGAAAAGCATTTCAAAAGTTAGGCTCTAGATTTTGTGATCTCAGAAATGTAATTGTAACTATGATACTTTTAAACTTTATATATATATATATAAAAAAAATTTGTGACTTTCTCCAAAAAGGGAATGATCCCAAATATTTCCAGATGAAACACTAGTATATCTGAGGTACTCTACTCCTAAGCAAAGATTTCCTTCTTCATGGAATTAACTTTTGGTGAATTTAGAGTTTTACAGTTCAAAGTTACTTTCTGAAAAGCCATTTCCATTGTATCTGATTTATTCACCTTTGCTTTTATTGCTAAATGGCACCTTAGTTAATAAAGACTGGGCAGAAATGCCCTTTTCATGTATAATGAAAAGTTCAGAATGACTCTGAACTCAGTTCATTTACTGGTAAATTATGTTGTGGGTCTCTTGAACCATTTCAGCAATTATGAGCCCCAGGATGAAAATCCATAGGCAATATTTCTTTTCTCCTTGTAAAGTAGCACTGCATCATCAATTACATTTAAAGATTTCTAAAAAATTTCTAACTATTTAATCCCAACAATAACAATTACTTAGGTTCAACAATCAAAACACAGACTATCCAAACTATTCTTTGTCACTTGCTTCCAGTGTATTGTGCTTGCAACTTCAAAGCAGCTTGTCTGATTGTAGCAGAATGCTAGAGACGCCAGAGATGTTAAGAAGATGCATGGTTAACCTGCAGAATTTTGGTTTTAATTTTCAAAGTTTTTCTTTGATATTAAAAGAAATCAAAATATTTTACACACTCAACTAAACATAACATGGTAATTTTCCCTTGAATTTTATTTTATATTTTATACACAAGGACTGTTTTAAAATAATATATTCATTACGATGAACCCATACTTAAGCCCACTGCTGTAACAGGAGAAATCTATTTTAATTTGTTCTTTTTAAAAAAATAAAAAGACACAATAAAACTTCAGCATTGGAACCGAATATTTCAGAAAGTTTCCATTCTTGTTATTCAGCCAAAGGTATGTTGAGCAGTTGGTGAGTTAGGAAGTATATGAACAACAGACAGACAGGATGAATGTAAATGTCAGCTGCAGATTTATTAGAACAAAACAAATATAAAGGTACTCTGCAACCACCATTCTGCAGTCCCACTCTACTGCTAAGTGATTCTAGTGCAGGTTAAAGGTCTTCTGTCACGTAATTCAAGTAAAAAGATTCTTCTCCCCTTCTTCCAACACACTTCCCTCTCCCTCCACTGAAGCACTCCACAAAACATCACCAACAATCTCTGTATCTCATTTTACTTCTGAGAATTGATTTTAGTTTTTTTAACTTATACTGAACGATAACTAGAAATCACAAAAATTACCATTGAAACAATAAATTCTTGAGATCATAAGACCTTTTACCTACCTGTAACACTCTCACCCTCCAAAAGCTATCATCAGTAAAGCTACCAGATTTGCCCCAAACTTTGCAAACTCTCAAACTGCTTCCTGATTTCAGAAAAGGTTTCAGTGTGCTGGTTTTGACTGGGATAGTTAACTCTTTTCATAAAAACTTGTATGGGGCTCTGTTTTGGGTTTGTGCTGGAAACTGCTGCTAACAGAGTTTTAGCTAAGCAGGGCTCACACAAAGCCAAGGCCTTTTCTGCCCCTCACCCCACCCCACCAGCGAGTGGACTGGGGGTCCACTCCCAGAAGAAACTGGGACGGGACACAGGCATGACAGCTAGCCCCAACTGATCAAAGGGATGTCCCAGACTCTAAGGTGTCATGCCCAGCATATAAAGCTGGGCGAAGGAGGAGGAAGAAGGGATGTTTGGAGCGATGCTGTTTATCTCTCCGAGTCACCATTACGCATGGTGGAGCCCTGCTCTCCTGGGCACGGCTGAACACCCGCCTGCCCATGGGAAGGGGTGAATGAATTCCTTGGTCACTTTGCTTGTGTGCACAGCTTTTGCTTTACCTATTACATTGTCTTTATCTTAGCCCGTGAGTCTTCTCCCCTTAACTCTTCTGATTCTATCCCCCATCCCAGCAGGGCAGGGAGTGAGTGAGTGACTGTGCGGTGCTTAGTTGCCAGCTGGGGTTAAACCACAACAGTCAGACACGAAGGAAGGAGAAGAGGACAAGACAGACAGGAAGACCAAGAACTGCTCAGAAAACCAGGAAAGTTTAAATATAAGAAATAAAAGCAGGCTGAAGTTAAGCATGTGGCCCTGTGTGCATCCCTCCAAGATGTGACGACGTGAACGACTTTAGAAGATGACAGGTATCCACAGCTTCAGCTCTGATTTTGCTGTATATCATTTCCTGTAATTCTTGCCACTCATGCGCAACTGGGGATCACTCTATTCCTTCTTATTTATCAAACACTCCTATCACTGAATGTACTGGCCAGTGCATGTTAGAAGAAAACCTGTCAAATCCTGTCAGATATCTGAGTTTGTTTTTGTTCAGAGGAACCCTTTTTCTAACTACTCACATTCCAAACCAAGCCTTGTACGTAATGGAATGACATTAGAGCCAACTAAAGTATAAGGACAATTTACAGTACTTTAGAGAATGCTGTAGTATGTGGGGAAGGGCAAGAATATCGGAACATAAACAGTTACTAAACACAGCAAGTGCAGCTGCATGTATTCTGGTACTACAGTAACCTAACTGAGAGAAAGATTCAGCTCTTACTAATGAGAACACCCCTAGGTTGATTAGCAACAGGCTTTCTAGGCTTTACTGACTGTACTGACTTCAGTTCCATTAACTGCAATGACAGCTTGGACACCCAGTGAAGAAAACTATACTTAGGTGTTTTGGTTTTGAAATGCACTGAATTTGAAATTCACTCTAACTTCCACGTCAGAAATTTCATTTAGATGAAACTTGTCTCTTGCCATTGTTTTTATAAAGTTATTTTACTGATCAGCATCAAAATAATTACTGTTTGCATAAATCACACTTTCACTTGCCAAAAAATATGCTGTGGCTATCAAAGGTAACTTTGCAACCACAGTATTAAAAAGTACTAACATGAGAAGTTACTATACCTGGTTAAAATTCTGTTGCCTCAAGTAAGTAGTGGCTTTATTTATTTCCAGATCATTGGCTAACTCTACATAGTGGGAAGCTTTCACTGCATCAACACACCTGCAACAGAAAGCAAGCCATGAAGATTAACAAAATGCATCTGTGCAAATGCCTCCAAGTTACATATTTTTTTCAGCTAATTTGCTTTCCAAACTGAATTTTCTTAGCTCATCTTTCTTCACAGTGGCAAACTCTGATTAAAAATACTTATAAAAATATTTCAGTCCTATAACCTACCCTAATTACAGTATCTTTGATGACTCTTGTTTCTTTTAAGTCAGCTTCCTAAATATCACTTTATTTTCTATCACTGAACAATACCTGATGTCGAAAACTGACTAAAATAATTTTTCAAGCCATTTTCTTTGGCTACATTATATAACATGATTTTTCAAATTTCATCTCCTGACGAATACGTTACCAAAGCTATAAAAAATATTAGTGAACAAAGCCAGAGACTACAGACTGTGTCCCTGAGCTACATCATCATCATAATAAAGTCATAATAATAAGTCTCTTCCTGGTCATCCCCCAGTTATTTGTGGCTTAGGGTCTTCTGCAAAAAGAGTGCAGAACAGAAGGCAGCAGACATTGTGGATGTTCACTCACAGCCCCCGTTTTCCACAGTTTGTTGTGATCTACTTTCAGCTGCCGGATCATTTGAAGTAAGACTTTTATTTATTGTATGCATATCCTGCTCTCTCACACACTTGGAAAATAGGCACAGTAAATGAACAACTTGTGGGATGCTCCCTTAATCCCTTCCACTATTTTTTTAACTGGTGGAAAGCCTTCTTTCCTTTTAATAGTTGGCTATTTTGCCAACAGAAGTTTGATTCGGCAAACTGCCTGCTGTTATAATTGGTTTGGAACATGGACAGTTGTTAGACAAATGCCTTTTATGTTAGAGGAAAAGCTGTAATAAAAATTGGTCATTTCTTCTTTTATTACGGATATCTTTGCAACATAAAAAAAGCATTTTCAACTGTTAGTTTTAACATTTTTTAACCGTAAAATGCAATGAGATCTATCTATTCAACTGTTCTTTATGAAATATGACAGAATAGTCCCAGTATTATGTCACAATTTAAGTAAGACCTTACGAACTCTGAAGAATATTTGCCCCCACTTTATTTCTCTAAATGAAATGAATTTGACTGACAGTACATTTAATACTCAGAAGACACATAATAAAGTTTATAATTAGAAAAACTAAGCTCAAGGTGCTGGTTAAACTTCTTCACTGGGCTTGAACACCTCAACTTCAAAAAACAAAGAGTAAATCTGTCCTGATACACAAAAAAAAATCCCACAGATCTCAACAAAAGCTGTTCAATTAGCCAGAACAGGTTTGAGAGTGTGCTACTCCATGACAAGTATTCTGTGGACAGCACTAAGAAAACTGAGTATCTGACAACCTTTTCCAGTTTTTCTGAACAAAAAAACAAGACACAGAGCAAACAAATCTGACTTGCTCATGCTAAAATATCAGAAAACAATAACCTAATTTTCTATAAGACATATTATTTAAGTCCTGATAATTCAGAATGGCAGAAGCAGGGAAATTATAAAGGTTATAATTATTATTAAAGCATCAAACACCACCTTGTGGACTCCAGCAGACAACACATGTCCGTGAGAGAGATTGCTTCCTGTTAGTATAAACAACTTTCCTAGTGAATTATAACTATATAACCTGCAAAATTTGAGAATTATCCTAATACACCATAGACCCCAGGTAAAGGACAGTCCCCTTTTCCCATCAAACATTATTCATTACCCAAACACTAACATATAGGTTAGTAATATTGTGCCTGCAATACACAACATTCATTTGCATACATATTATTTTCCAATGCTATTAAAATACAAAAAATATTAAAGTAAGCCCTTATAATAAAAAAATGAAATACTAATTAATTAATACTAACTAAAACTAATAAACTAAAAATAAATTTTGGAAAAGTCATGTTATTAATTTTTATACTGTCATTATAGGAAGTGTGTCTAATTGAATTTGTTTTAAAGAGAAGAATCTTCTGCTGTAGAAAATACCACAGAAAGCAAAAGCTAAACTGTACATTGAAAAATAAAGTCCAAATGATGAACTGTGTCAGCAGCCTATCACTGTGTGCACTTGTATAAATGCTTTAAGAAATGGTAGATTAAGTTTATATTTATAAACATTAAGTTCATAAACAAAAATTCAAACAAACCTTTCTTAAAATTTAGATTCCAGTGTTTTATATAATGACTCTATGGAGTGATCAAAACTTCTGAAGCACCCCAAGTCTTCATTATGCTATCTTCAACCTTAGAGACTAGCAATCACTGCCTTCCATACAGCATTTGTCTGCTGAGACTTATAAAAGCTTTTCAATTTTGAATCAAATTGTCAAATTCAATTGAACTTTTTGTGTGAATTCAGAACACTGCAAAATGTATAATTAAGAGTTGACTTTCAATGATAAATTACTTTTGAAGACAGAACACACTCTAACGCTGTGTTTTATTTGGGGGCAAACTGAAAATAGCTTGGTTGCTGTGTTTGAGATGTGCAGAGAACTGTGTTTCCCAGGCTGCTTCCATCTGTGAACTGGTTTCATAACCAGCACAAGAGCTGACATAGTTTAAACAAAAAGAAGCCCCACTTGACTCTTACCAGTCATAGCCTACTGCAAAAGATGTCTCGATGGCTGGTGCAATGAGTTTAGCAGCTGTCATGATGTATTCTTCTGCCAAGGACTTCCTAAAGGAAAAAAACCCACAAAAACACAACGCAAAAATATGAAAGAAATTCCTCCCTGTCAGGGTGATGAGACACGGGAACAGGCTGCCCAGGGAAGCTGTGGATGCCCCATTCCTGGAAACGTTCAAGGCCAGGTTGGATGGGGCTCTGAGCAACCTGGTCTAGTGGGAGGTGTCCCTGCCCATGACAGGGGGGATGGAACCAGATATCTCTGAAGTCCCTTCCAAGCCAAACCATTCTACATACAATTCTTTGTCACCANGTGTTCTGGCTTCTTCCTGCACTCAGTACAAATCTCAGAAGTCATTTTAACCAGTTCCCCATTACCACTATTCCCCTGTATCTTGATTATAAAAAATAAGGTCTTATTTTTTTCTGTTTTCCTTTCACTGCACACTAGTTGCACTTCTTAAAAAGGCAAATAACTGCAAGTTTTAAGCAGTGCACCCTGTAACATTTGGGGCAGATATTCTACTTTAGGGTAGTACACTAAACTGAGTGATCCAACTGGTTCTTCTGAGAATGTTCTTCTCTAAGAACTGGGAGGACACTTTTGTAACAAGAGCTGCGGACAGGTGACAAGACTGATAATCCTTCCAGGAGCTAAAATTCAAGGCACCACAGTCAAGAAAGAACAGAATCCCCCATTACCTCTCACGTTCTATTTGACTTAAACTGTCATTTTTAATGGCTTCAATCAGTATATTCATATGTAGATCATCCTGGAGGGGGACAAAACAACTGCAAATTACACCAGCATACAAGCATTTTAATTATTTCATAGACAATATGACTGCAAACATAAATTGATGTAAAATAGATAGTCTATAATGTCACTTACTTTCCACACTTGAAAAAGCTAGCTTCAGTTTGCAGTAGTTTTCTAACCGTATACTCTGAAATTGGCCATTACAAGTACTTCAATACTGTTTTTCTGCTCATGTGTGTTGTCACAGCTGACATTAAGGTTGTTAACAGATGTAGTTCATGTCATGTGTATCAGACCAGGAAGGCTGCAGACCACAATGAGAATATTCTCATGCTTAAAAATAAGCATTTGCTGAACCGCTGTGGTACTCAGCAGATGAGGACTTGTGCCACCTCCTCATTACAGTAACTTGCGTGATCATCTTATGGTTTCCTCAGAGATGTATCACACATCTCTGTTAGCTCTAAAAGAAGTTATGCAGGGTAGGCTAGGTAGATCCCCTTCCTCATTTATTTGGGACAGATCATAGATTCATGCAAAATAAAGACCAGAAGGAAACCGTGATCTTTTCTCTGACCTCTTCATAAAAAAATAGAGAACTTGGAATGTCTGTTAAAACTATAGCTTGCCTACCCTCAGAAATAACTTCCGCAGTCTCAAGGCTTTCTTCCAATGAATGAGCTTACACAGTCCTCAATTAATTCAAAGGCTTAATGAGCCTTACTCTTATATAATTTCTAATTTAAGAGATCATATAAAATGTATTAAAACATATACATACATATCAACAAATATATCTGTGTGCTTCATACAGTACTTTTTATTTCCTTATGCTATGACCATAGGGAACAACAGCTGCTCTTAAGCTGCAAACAGTTTGAAGATTAGTTATATATTTGATCTTTAAGACTTAGGAAAGATTTGAATCACTGAAAAAAAGACTGCTAGGAGAAGATAAAAGGCTTGATCTTTCCATAGAAGATTTTTCTGAGAGGGAGCCTAAACCTATTCACTATTTTTTCCTCTCTTTAGCATCATGGAAGTCAAAGGAAGTCCAGTTTCCAACAAAATCCAATAAACTAAAATAAGCATATGCAAATGTCACTATAGTTTTCTTCTGTAAAATAACATTACAATATTGCAAGTTTTACTAGCACTCACTCGGGGAAATTTGCACTAACCCACTCATTGTTTAGCTCCCTTTATTTTACCTTATTTCATTAAAAATACAAATATTTCATTAAAATTTTATATAAATGAAGATGGTAAAGCAGCAAGTGAGCTATGTAAGTAAGACCAAACGAGTTGCAATAAAATCATTATGAAGACAATCTTGTGATGTGGGTTTTATGTGCATCATATCTTCTGAGGAAAAAAAAGATTTAGATGTTTTCTCATTATTTTACACATCTGAGCTACCGTACTACCACACTAAATTAATACTGGTAAAAATTAATACTACTACAGTACTACCACACTAAATTAATGCTGGTAAAAAAGTTATTTCAGATACTTAAATACACACCGATTTCCATATTCAGTACAGTCCAAGCATTCAGTACCTCTCCCTCTTTCTCCTGATTTACTATTTAAAGACACAATTTATTTTTTTCAAACTTACATTTAATGAAATGTATTTGTCGTCATAATCCACTTCCAAGGGAACTTCAATGAGGTTCTTGAAGGCTTTCTTCATTTGCTCACCATTTCCAATAGCAAAGTAACATAGGATCAGGTTGAAACCTGCCTTCAGTTTTGGGGATATGCTCATTATTTCTTCAAATGAAGAAATGGCATCAACATATTGGCCAGTTTTAATAAATGCAACTCCGATATTTTCCATTATTTTTATCCTAAATGAGAAATCAGGTTTAGGTTATATTTTTAACTGCTAAATCATACTGTATCCAAAACTTGTATTTCATAACCGTGCATCCTAGGAGAAACTCACCTCATCTGTTTGTGGGAACTAGTAATCTGGTCTAGAGCCATACGGTAGAATTTGATAGCTTTGGAATAGTTCCGTTGTTTTAAATATATATTTCCCATATTTACCTTCAGTATACCTAGCAAGAGGAGTCAATGAGTTACAACATTTTAAAAGTGTTTCAAAGTGACAGAGTAGAACAACTTCTTAATAAATTTGTTTTCGTTATAGGATAGCAATGTCCCTTTAAAGCAGCACTGCACAGAACTGCCTTTGCAAAAGTCAACTCAAGAGAAGATGAGAGAGAAGATGAAGTAGTGATGAAACCTAGAATAGAACTATCATGTAAGACGTACTGATTTTGATTTCGAATTGAGAGAAGAAATGGAGATTATTCATAGTTCCCTCCAGGAAGACAGCTGCAAATAAGCATCTCTGAAAAAAACACACTGTAGGAGTCTCAGAGATATGTAAAATACCGAAAGAAGCTTTCAGGAGGGAAAGGCCAAGTCAAAAGAGAAAAAATTAGACTAGAGAAGACCACATAGCGTATATGGCATGAAAAAATTATGCATTTGTCTTTACATTTAGCTTAGTCTGTGGAAAGGGAAGACTTCATGAGTCAGTATAACAATGCTGTTTGGCTCTCCGAGTCAGACACTACGAGTATCTGTCACCCACTCTGAGTGGCAGACACGAGGGCTGAGCTCTCCGAGTATCAGCACCATGCAGGTGCAGTCCTCACTTTGAATGCCTGACTTTTAATCCACTTTGGGATACAACCTACCTCCATTGCTGAACATCTTATTCTTCACTATAACTTGGTAAGTAGTCAGCGCTTCAGCATACATTTCATTAGCAACATACTGACTGGCCAGATTGAGGAGAACCTATAAAAAATTGGAATTACAGGTACAAGAAAATATATTGTCCTCTCCACAGTAATAAACTTGAATTCATAGTAGATAATTTCAAGTTAATTTTACCTTGGAACTATTGTCTTTAACATTTGTAAGTTTCCCATCTTTAATGTTTCTTTGTTCTTGCAAACTGACATAGAGGAAACAAGTTTAAAAGCTACTTATTCTAGGTAATTCTTTTATTTTTGTACATAAATAACTAGCATTCAAAGTTACGCTACATGGGCCTTAGACCTAATGCAAGGTTTCTAAAAAATATTCACACAAGATAATTCTCAGAAACTGAGTGTAATTTATGACTCCAAACATGTGGAAAATAGTCCTAATGCCTGTGGTCACTCAGTTTAGAAGGGGAGAATTTTTCCAAACCGCCGTTTCACAACAGAAGTTCTGTCGGTGTCA
>WAAG01082790.1:15708-29514 GCA_013390105.1 Tichodroma muraria
AGTTCAAACAGATGGCTGGTGTAGCTCTGATCTTGCCCTCGGGGTCATTCTGCAGAGCAACACAGACAACATTTGTCATCTGTATTTCTCACTATGTTATTGAAAATGGAGATGGGTTGCTTGAAGGGTTTTACTTTGAATGTGGCTAATTAATCTCCAACATTGGTTCAGGATTTTCTGTTCTACGTGCTTATCTCTGGTCTATTCCTTGACACATATGAATTCAAATTGCTGTATCTTGCCAATGTATTTTGGGGGATTTGAGCATACAGATTTGGAGACTAGAGANAGACTAGAGAGGATTTTGGTTATGCTTCAAGAAGGAAGAAAGATAGACTGGCATATTTCCAGAAAATTGACAGTTCTGCTAAAATTGTATTGAAGCCCCAAAAGCTGCGCACAAGTGTCAATATTCAAGTAAAAAGGCTTTTGTAAAGGTTTTGTTACCCTCAAATAGGCAAAGTCTTCTTTTTAAATTAAATCTATTGAAAACTGCAATATTTTACCATTTATTTGCATATGCAGGTTGCTGACTGAAAGTCCCATTTTATAGAAGTGTGGTTAAGGGAGGATAAAGAAGAGTACTTATAGATTATTACTGGTCTTCAATTAAGCTGTCAAAGTCAAGAAGCATAGCCCTTGATTGTAGTGTAGTCTAATGAAACTGATATAGTAACTAAAACCATCAGGGGCAGAGGAAACAGAGCTAAGTTATCTGCCCCAAATCAGATATTAATAAGCTGAAATTACTCCAGGTTCTAGTGCCCATGCTTATTATCTGGCAACTGTTCCATTATTATTCACAGTGCTGGTGATTTGAGACCTGCTTGCCAGACATCCAGATTTGAACTGGAGAGTGAAGAATTCTCATGTATCTGGATTAAAGTGCAGCAGGCCTGAAAATGTCCCATTATGCTCTAACTCAAATCAACAGCAATACAGCTTGCATTCAGCAGAATGTAGGGTTCCCTGTTCTTAACAAGAACCTAGCTCCCACAATAATATTTAAAAATTTGGGATCAGGATTACTGTTGCATATGCTTGGTTCTGCAAGAAACTTACTTTGAGAAAGGGCTGCCCTTGAAATACATTCTACCCTAAATCAACATAAACTTGTGTGTCAGTATATCATGCATATACATTTCATGAAGTGCATCATATCCTGTTTGGTGCATAATCAAGCTAGTTTATAAACACCAGAATGTCAGTATTTTTGATTATTATGGGAAAAGGTTGTTAATTTATTGAAAGATGTTTTTAGGAATAAAGATACAGATAAATTCCATGACAGAATAGTACTTAAATTTACAAACTATTGCTTATGAAGCTTAAGAACAGAAAAAAAAAAAACTATGTTCTTCCTCACGAAGCGTGTAAAATGCTCATGAGCATCTTTTAAAATTTATAAACACTGGGACAAAACTGTAAAAATTATATATCACTGATATTTTTTACATCATTATTCATTTTTACTTTACATCTTAGTTACAAGTGCCCCTAATTATGATAATAAAATCTAGTTTACTTGCTTGTAAACATATCCTGTTAGATATTAAGAAAATAATTCTGAAATAATTATTACAACTCTTTGTATGATGAGCTAGTTACTCACAACAGTTTATCAATTTTCACATAAATCCATGTTTTGAATATTAAAAGTTGCATGATTTGTAGGACTAGAACTACATAAAGCTAAAAAAATATTTACAACACTTAGGAAAGTCACAGAACAAAGCATTTGAATATCAAGAGTTACTCCACAAAGAATGTTTTAGAGTCAAAAAGTGTGACAGAGCAATGTGGTGTCTCTGGAGTAGAAAACCTGAAGGGCAAGAAAAGGAATTCACTTCAAGTCTTCATCCACTTAGACTGAGCTTGGTGATTAGTGTCAATCCAGCAGGTGCTTTCTTGGCTTAGAATATTCAGGCCTGGTATTTAAGATCAGCTTTCACTTGATCAGAGCCTTGCCACACACTACCAGCCTAGTGCAGAAACACATTTCTATGAGGAATTTTTGCTATCTAGTTTTTTGAGCCTACCATAACTTCCAGAGAATTTTGGAAAGGAAATCAATCAGAGCAATAAAAAAAAGAATTAAATCTTTTCGTAACCCACTTCCTAGCTGATCTTTAGTCAAAGAGTTTGTCAACACAGGAGAATAAAAGTATTTTGATTTTTTTTAATCAGGAGTATCATTTCTGCACAGTTAAGTTATCCATAGCATTCTCAAACATCATTCAAGTGTGACATTCATAGGGTTTAATATTAGTCCAAAGTTACTTGTTTTGTTTTTTTTTCTTGTCAAGCTTATCAGAAGCAGTTGATTATTTGAGACTGAAAACCCAAAAAGCACAATAAATTTTCTAGGAATAAAAACACCTTAAATTTTGAAATCTAAAAATCTGTGAGCCTTTGAAATATAGTATTGAAAACAAACTTTGAAGAAAATATGGTAATTCTATTATTTACGATAAGTCCACTTTATCTTTAAAACACTCTCATTTCTTCTAAAGTACTTTAGGAAGTGTACCTGTGTAACTTCTAGTGCCAGGTTTCTGCATAGTTACTTGAGGACAACCTTTCATTTTCTAAAACCAGAGCACTGTTTTAAAGATCTCCTGTAATTAATAAACCCCATGTCTATGGAAAGCTCTGTCTTCCTATGGGTTGTGCAGCTGCTTTCTGCGCTGTCTGCCACAGAAGCTTTTTGATGATGGACTACACTTAACTACTTAATGACTACCCACTATCTTGGGAAATTTCCTGGGGAAAGAGGTCATATTCTAGTTCCACACTTTTATATTCTAAATCATATCAGCCCTCATAAAGGTATCTTAAATCTCAAACACTTGGTTTATTTCAGGGTAAAATAATTTGCCTTTCTGAACCCTTTTTTTCTAAGCCAGAGCTTCTGCTGCAGCACAAATGGGCCCATCATATTTGCAAGCAGCTCTCAATTTGGCATGCACCCAAAACAGAGTGCAAGGCCAACTAGATATTGAGAAGTAAGCGACTGATTCTACCCCATGTAGCTGTCATACAGTGTGTTCTCTGGAGAGATGTCGAATTTGCCAGAGCAGGAATTGTAATAAAAATAGGCTCAGATCATGTCCTGCAGAAGTAGTGAAAAAAGCCTTGATGCTAAAAGATAAATCTCTATAATATTAAAGAGCACCTTCAGGGTCACATGTAACCCGTATATGTAAGGGGGAAGAATACTAACTTGTGCTTGCCTAGGTGGAAAGCTGCTCTAATGAAACAGTGATTTCTATTATTGCTCATAACTACGCTACTTAAATTCACACATAAATGCAGACTTCCAGTTTAAATTATAACTTACTTGACATGCACAAGAATATGATACTTGTGCTCTAAAATAAAATTCTTGGAGTAAAAAGACTGTGGCACAATTCTTACTCTATTTTGGAGAAACCAGAACATCAAAGTCTAGTAGAAGATGTAAGTGATATTTAGAGAAAGAATATAGAGACTTTGTTGTCATCTGGTAGATATGCAAATTATGAGAACTACTGGAAAATCTATACACAACTGTTTTTTCATTAAAAGAGTAGTTTAATTCTTCATGCAGGAAGGTATAAAGTAGTATCCTCATGCAGTAGGATAAAGAAGCATTTCTTATTACCATNTATTGCCCAATGCTCAAACTCACTTTTCATAACAAATCAGTTCTTTCAGAATTATCAGTCAGCCTTACACAATTATCATGCTCTTCTCTTTGGTTTGTAAATTGCCCTCCATGTATTTCCCTTTTCAGTCATGAAGAACTAAGGAAATTGCACTACTGCCTATTTTTTTATTCTAGTCCTGAATTACTTCTTTAGCTAGTCCATAAATATTTAGTTAAATTGATTGGAGATTTCTTGTTGGTTTTCTGTAAATACTTTAGTGTCAACAGCTGAGAGAGTCCAGATCAGTGTGCAGGTTCACGCCCTCTGTGTTGGAAAAAGAAAAATTTGTTTGAATGGGAATACATCATGGTATTTACTTCCATGCTAGACTTCCCCTTGGTGAAAGAAAAATATAATTCCAAATTGCACCTTAGAGAACTTACTTAGCATTGTCAGATAGTAGTATTTAGGAAAAAAAAAAATCAGTGAACGTACACTAAAAAGAATATTAAAATGCTTATTTTCAATTGCTTTTCTTATGAAAATAAGGAACATTCTAAGTATTATGCCATTAGTAGGCTACCAATACCTTCAATTGTAAGCTGCATTAAATGCATTTCTTTTTTATTAATAAGGTTTACAGGTGATTATATCTTTGTACCTGTGTATAAATAAAAATTCACTTCTATGCATGCATCTTAGAATTTCTATACTGTGCTATGTAGCCCACTTCTGTCTTTATCATGATCAGGTACCCATGCTAAGGAAACAATGCCAAACACCAAGTAATTTTAAAATAATTTTAAAATAAATTACGTGAAATATTTTATGGAGTGTGCCATTGAAAAGATGTTCTTCTCTCACACCATTTTTATAAAAATAAGAGAGAGAGGAGAAAGCCATGTACACAAATAGATGCATTTTTACTCAGGAGGGATTAGTTCTGCAGCTCCAAGTATTTCCATATTTGAGAAACTAAGTATGAAAAATGGAATGGGTTTGACATGGCTGAAGAGAAAAATACTAACCTTTATTTTAATTCCTGAGCTGCTGCATTTTATTCCTCCTCAATGAGCACAGTTCTGAAGTTGCCTTCACCAGATACTAGTCCTGCACTAGAGGAATAAGCCAAACATAATTTAATCCTAGGAAAGGACCAAAATAAACTACCAGCATTGTGTTTGACAGAGAGATGATACAGAATACTACTGAGAAACCTCTTTAACTGACATCCAGCGCTTCAAAGAATCAGTCATTCTAATAGTAGAGATCTAGTTTAGAATATAGATGACACAGATTTTTTTGTTTTGGCATGATATCACAGCATCTGGTGAGACTGAACACCATTCTTTTTCAAAGGCAGTTTCAGATCTCCAGTTCAACCTGTATCACCTAGAGAAAACTCTTTACAGTGCTCTTACAAGTTCTTACTGATACCAGTTTCATGTTATAATCCCAAGACAATTGTACAGAAGAATATAATACTAATTATGAGTAATTACATAATACTAATGTAATCAAGATCTGACATCCTAACAAGTGAAAAATCCACCTTAATAATTTTACATTACTTGTCCACCAAGTATTGCTACCTCACTATTATACAATGAAGCAAAGATTTCTCTCTTTTCTTGGATCTTTTCCAATTAGTTGTGATATTTTCTGTACTTTCCAAACCCTTCAGGTAGGAAGAGTACCTCTGTACAGAAGTGCCTTTGGACTGCAGAATGTTACTTTTCAGTCTTGCACATACTTATTAAAGAAACGAAACGAAACCACAGTGGTAACGAATCTGTCATCCATGATTTCCTTCTAAGGTATTTCTTTAATTATTATTTCCTTTCATTTTTCTTTTCTACAGCATTTCTACTTTGGTGCCTCTGTCTCCACTTTAAAACTAACATATTTTCACAAAAAACCTACAAATTTAAACTTAAAATTAATGGATCAGCTTTAAAGAAATGCACAGAAGGTTATATTTCAAATAATCTGAGAAATTATACTTGTAATATTTTCTGGTAAAACGACTGCTAAAAAGCAGAATTACCTATCATAGAAATAATTGATATATGTCTATGTTAAACCATTTTAGCATAACTTACTCCTCCATAGTTCTAAGGCAATAGATGTGTCTAAGAAGGAAAGGAATTTCATGCATTATTATATGCAGAACTAATTTCATGCATTTTGCTTCTGCATGCTACTTGCAAGGAAAAGACAAGGTTACACATGGAAGGGCAGGTGTTAGAGCAAATTGTTTTTTACTGATGACAAATCCATTCTCTCATAGATCTTACTATGTCTTGTGGAATCTTAGTATTAAACCTGAAGTCAGTAGACCACATCTGCTAAAAATCTCTTTATTAAACCAAAAGACAATTTACTTCAAATATTTTCCAGCTAAGTAGTTGCGACACAAAGTATTCATACCCAGACGGGTTTGTATTTCTAAGCATTGTTAGAGTAATTCAGGTTAGGAGGGACCTTAGGGGGCCTCTGGACCAACCTTCTGCCCTAAACGGGCTCAGCTGTGAGGCCAGGCTGTGTCTGGTTAGGGCTGGAAAAGCTCCAGTGATGGAGGCAGCACAGCTTCCCCTGGCAGCCTGCTGCTTCTCTGCCTGACTGTCCTCATGGAGAAAGTTTTCCTTACATGCAATTTGAACCTCTCTTGTTTCCATCTATGCCACTGTCATAAATCCCTCTTCCATGCACCACTACAAGGCTCCATCTTCTTGATAACTCCCTTGTAGGTATTATTAGCATGTTGCTGTTGGATCCCCCCTAAGCCCTCTCTTCTCGAGGCTGAGCACTCTCCAACAATGCATTTGCAAATCCATTCTGACTAGCTTCAAAAGAAAGCATTAGAAACAGGCACTAGCTTGCATTATTTATGGTTTTGGTTTTGGTTTTATTTAAGGGTTATCTGACACGTCCCTCCCTCTGGTTCCTTGTTTTTATTAGGACTGGTTGAACTCTACTTTTGGCATGTGGCTATTGGGTTAACCAGCATTATGTCCTGCTGCAATATTTATCCTGCAACCTTTAGCACATCTCATACTAGCTGACTCATCATCCTAAGTGATAAGCATTCCCTCTTCCTAGCAAGGGACAATATCCAAAACAACACATGATAGTCTTAAAATATAAAATTAATAAAATAGTAATTTAACAAAACACAGCTATTTTCTGTGACTTTACTTCTCTTAACTTAAGAACTGAGGTAATTCCATCACCAGGGTTTGAGGAACAAGAGGAGAAGGAGAGCAAAAATCAAAAGATGGATTGTTTTTAATTGTATCTTAAGTCTTATGGAACGCTTTTTTCCGTTAATTCTGTCTGTGTGGGAGGTGCAAAGATGATGGGAAAAGCTCTTTCTCAGACAGATATCCTGTACGTCTAACACAGAAAACTGTTATACAAACAGAAGAGTTGCTTCCTTCCCAGATGTGCAGGATGATACCAAAGTGGAACTTGACCAGGGCAGCTGAAAAGCTTTCATAAAAAGTCATCATATAAGGTGCAAGATGCCATTTTCTGTAGAGCTGTTGCTTCATAACCCTGTATAATATTTGCTAGACAGTCCAGAATCCACAGGATTAAACTAGGGCTCTAAAATAAGGTTACCAAAATAAAAGCTTTCTCATCAAGAAAATACTGTCATAAGCAATCATTCACAACAGAAGTACCAGGCGAGTCACCTGCTCTCTCTCGGCAGCAGAAAATGCAGGAAAAAACTAATAGCGTTTTTCTAACATATTAAATACTGTATTGGTGCACAACAAAACCAGTTACAGCTCAACTAAACTTCCTCCCTTATTTTTGTAAGGTTTTGGCAGAGGAAATTGTTAATAGAAGTATCAACATAAAGTAGCTGGGATCTCTCTGTTAACTCTGTTAGCTTGGCAGGGAGACACCCTGTCAGACTCATGATTCTAATTGCCATACAAGCAAGAATTAATTCATTCAGGGATGTGAAGAACTGCCACTGACTAACAAAGTGTCCACTGCAAACACTTGCAGTGATAAAAACCTGCCAAGATTTTTTCAAGGTAGTATTACAATGTTTTAAAAAAGTAATTGTGTCATTTGGCTGTCTCTCCCTGCTATAGAACTTCCTATTTACCACTTTCAAATTTCAGTCTTTCTTATGACTTGTCAGAGAATTTTTACTGCTGCTCTGTGGTGAATATATAGGATGAAACTAGGTCACTTCAGTAACCTGCGGCTGTCTTTGCTCTGTCTCAGTGAACACTGTTGGTCCATGGTGAATGAATTATTTCTTTCCTTGACTGACAAGAGAAGAAATTATTTTAGGAAATTTTATGCCCATTTTAGACTGGTTATATATGAATATGTAGACCACTGAGGCTTTGAAGACCAGAGCAGAATACAGTGGGCATCGCTCAGTGAAGACTACCTGGGAGAGCCCCAGGAAGGTCAATCTTTACTCTATATTTGCATGATTTTTATGTGGGCAAAAGTAGACAGATCTTGAACCCAGGTACCACAGAGGTGGAGACAGCACTCAGGTTCATATCTCTTAACAACGAATGGCGATACGACAGCCATCAGGAAGACAAAAGGAAGCAATTGGAATAAATTTTTAGCCACAATGAGTTCTTTGCCTGTGACACCCACACGTATTTTATATTCTGCATAGAAGAAGTGATGGCACCCTGGGTTGCAGAACTGACTTAATCTAGAAAACAATTATATTGTGTTCCCACAGGACTTCAGCATTGGACTGTAGATGAAGCCAGCAGTTTAGGGAACAGCCTAAAGTGAAACCTGTATCTGTCAGTTCCTGACACTGTTTTCCTTCATGAAGTCCCACATTAGGGTCTCAGTCCTTATTTTCAAAGTGCTTACATTTATAAGATGTTTGTGAATATGAAAGTTCTCAGCCAGACTTAAAACATGGAGAGGGACTTCTTTTAGCGCCGTGGCAAAAGCTTAGTGCTCCTTCCAGCCTCCCATGGGAGGCCTGTGTGGGAGCAGGCTCTTGGCAGGGACTTGCAGACCTGTGGAGAGGGGAGCCCACATTTGAGCAGGTTTCCTGATTAGGACTTGTGACCTCACAGAGGACCCACACTGGAGCAGCCTGTCCTTGAAGGACTGCACCCTGTGGAAGAGTGACCCATGTCACAGCAGTTTGTGGAGGACTGTGCCTGTGGGATGGGCTCACACTGGAGTAGTTCATGGAGAACTGTCTCCTGTGTGAGGAGACCCATGGGAGGGAGGGAGGGAGCAGGGGAAGGGCTCTTCACCCTCAGCAGTGGGAGCAACCATGTGTGATGAGCGGACCATATCCCCCATTCCCTTTCTCCCTGTGCCACTGGGAGGGTGGTAGAGCTGGGAAGGAGGGAAGGGTGAGGGGCAGAAGGTGTTTTTAAGGTCCTATTTAACTTCTCATTATCCTGCTCTGATTTTGTTAGTAATACATTCAGTTCCTATCTCTAATTCAAGTCTTTTTTGCCGATGATAGTATTCAGTGAGTGATCTCCCTCTGTCCTTAACTCGTGAACCCTCTGTTATATTTTCTCTCCCCTATTCAGCTGTGGAGGGGAGTGATAGGGTGGCTTTGGCATCCAGCCAGCATCAACCCAGTACAGTGGGCATCCTGCAAGCACCTCTGTGCTATGGATAACACTTCCCAAATGTGATGGCCCTGTCTGGTCATGACTTGCTTGACCAGACAGGGATTTTCACCGATCCTTTCCAGCACCTCTTGTTTCTAAACAGTAACCACCAGGTCCATCTGAAATCAGAAAGAAGTGGCCAGACAGTGAAAAGAAGAGAATGGAAATTTTTATAAATTCAGGACTGTATGTCTCACTGGGCTGAGGCATCCCACACAGTTTTAGTACAAACAATTGAAGGCTTCCAAAATGTGTTCTTTGATTGCTCATTGCTGTAGTACACTACAATTTAGTTTGTTCAGTCATTACTAAAGCCATCCACCCACTTACAGCTATTCTTATAGAAAATAGCATCCTTTCCCACTGATGCACATAATTTGTATCTTCTGATAATTGTACATCTGATGCATGGAGAGACGACAATAATAGATAAGGGCTTTAACTTGATTTCTGACACACTGCTGAAAAAAAGAGGCAATGGCTTTAGTTAATGTGTGCATACATCTTGCCTGAATGATAAAAAAGCAAATGGAAAACTTCAATTGCACTATTCAGTAGTGTCAGTAATGTTCTGAGTTCATGAGTGACTGAAATGCCATCAAATGGACATGGATATGCAGTCACAGGCATAATGATTTTGCCTGTAAGTAACTTGCAACTTTAAAAAACTTAAAGTTAAAAAGCATGTCAGACTGTATAGATGCAGTTAAGAAGCTCAAATTGCAAAATAAAATGTGGCATGAAATAATCTTAACAAATGTATTTTCTTGTTAAAGGGAACGTTAGTTTCTATTTGGTAATACTGTAAGACTTAAAAAATTATGTTATGCAGTTTAATCTGTTTATCAAAATAATGAAGCACATATTTAAAAAAAAACTTGTGCAAGCATTGGGAATTCAGATGCTTAGAGAAAAAATGGGGAAATGAACATAGAGCTATAAATCACAGGAGTTAGGAGGCTTGAAAGAATTTTCTGTGAACTTCAGGAAGTAGTGACTGTTGCAAAACAAATTAAAAATCTGAGGAGCTGAGATAAAGAATTTCAAAACAAAGCTCTAGAATTACGGAATCATATATTTTAATGTTTACCTATATCAATGTAGAGTTCTTCTGTGTTCTATGTTCAGCTAACACATCTGAGGATGAAGCGAGCTGTGCCTCCCACCTCTCCACACAGCTGCCTGACCACCAGCTTGTGCATTTCTTGGGGGCTGCTCCTGGGCAGAATAAGGAGGTGTGCCTGACACTGTGCTCGCTAGTCAGCTGCGTTGGGGTGTCTCCAATTCCTGCAAGCAACAGGTTGCTCCAGCCAGCCTGAGTTCATGTGTGTAATTTTGAAGTGTGCAGACCTCCTCCTCAGAGCTGCCTTTGGCAACAGAGGAAAAAGTTTTTACTAGAAAATCCTATGGATCCGTACGTGGAAGGATATATTGTATGTTTATACATACAAGATATCAAGAAAAGCACATCCTTTTGTCAGTTCCATTAAGTACCATCATACACATCTTTACTGAATCTGATACCGAAAGTATAATGTCTTGTGATACTATGTGGGACTTTTCCTATGGAGTGCTCATGGAGGTTACATAGGTGGAAAGTACTGAATATGTTAAAAGTATATGAAGAAAAAGAAGAAGGAATTAGAATTTTCTGGCAAATATAAGTCACCTATTTGTGCAAGTTAGTTCCACAGTTCACTGCCTAACCTCTCGCTTTTTTACCTAAGGAGTGCTGTATAGCTAACCCAAAATGAATATGTGGTACTTAGGCTGTGTTAATGCTATTTAAATATATTCTTGAGGAATGAAATTGCGAGTAATACAGCTAAGTAACAAGAAATACACTGGACCATTAACACGATGAAGCTAGTGTAAGTATATAGGATTAAGTAATGAGCATAAAGTGCCTCAAGTATTCTTACAGTTATAGCAAATGCATAGTTGCATTATTTCACAAATGCCATGTGGCCGTATGTTCTAAAACTACGTTTTAATGTAAAAGCCAAAATGGACTTTTTGATGCTGTTAAACTTTAGGCAATAGATGTTAAAACATATTCAAAATATATTCCTTGCGCATGTAGGTAGTATTCCTTGCACGGTAGGGCGTATTTCTATTAGTTTTTTGATGGACTCTAGTCACAGAGTTCTTGCTGTGGAGGTCATTTAAATGTACTCATTTCAAAGATGTAGGGCAAAATTAGAAAGGTACCAGAAATTCCACAGCTTTGCACTGAATTTGCACTTTACTATGAAAAAAATATAACACAATCTCTGATAGAACTGACAAGTCATCTTGGAAAATACGTCTTTTTTAACTTGGATCAGTTCTCTGGTAAGACTTGCTGGAGAGCAGCACAGAAGGCTGTGACAAGCCCCAGGCTGGGAGTTGGGTGATGCTGCTTTTGGTAGCACTGCCAGTCTCTGCTGCCTTAAGGTGTTCATTTACCCACAGCTTGGGTGTGCAGCTCCTTAGTAACTGAGGTCAGGATAGGCTGGTGCTGGTACAGTCCCATGGCATCTCCTTCCTGCCCTCAGCTGTGTGCTCTCACCTTTCTTTTCCTTGGCACAGGAATTTTACTCACCCCTTTGCGAGCTAGTTGGGGTCGTAAAAGGAGCAGAGAACTGTACACTTTTCTTACTGATTCAATTTTCTGTGAGGAGAGCTTTCCAAACTGACATATCAAAAGGTCAGTATGAACACTGTGGGTGGCAGCATGAGGGCAACACAAAGCTGTGGGTAGGATTGCAGCATCTGACCTGAGTTGTCTTAAATTGTCTTGGAAGTCAAACCGTTTTGTGGCAGTCGAGGCTTGCGAAGATTAAGCTGCTGCAGTCCTTGTTCGTTTTCCTGGCTGCATGTTCCTGCATCTTCTTCCTGGAGACGCTGGCAGCATGGAAATTGCATTGGTCCAGGGATCAGCTAAAAGCTAGCTACTCTTTTTAGATAAGTAAGATTAATTTGCGAACGGTTGAGCTCCTGAGCCAGCTTCCATTCTGGTCACACCCCCCCTAACTAGGCTTGTTTGAACTGCCATGGAATTGCATTTCAGGGTGATACGGTTTATTCACTGAAAGATCTCTGTTGCATGAAAGAGCCTGGAAGTGAAAGCAACCAGAGAGGAGCTCTGCAATGTGTGAATTGCTCTATCCCTCCTGTTGGGTGTTTCTCTTCCCAGAGGCGATGCCTGTGGGCCTCCGATCCGATCCGTGTCCACTGAGCTTGAAAGATAACCCAGGAGAAGCGTTTTCCCTGGTTGCCTGCTGGAACACGTGGAAGAGCACAAGTTAGCGTTCACAGTAACGCCTCCCAGCGCCTTCCTGCCTTTCCAAGCTCTCACCCCAGTCTCTGGGACATTAATGCTGTCATCCACCGAGCAACGTGACAGCAAAAGGGGAGGTGGTGTCCTGGGAGGGAAAGTGTTCTGTGACCTGTGTACCTTCTTACAGACTGCCGGCCTGGCTGTGTTTCTGACTCATTGTCCGTAGGCCAAAAAAAATTAGACGCACCCTTGCGCATACAAGTGCTGACAGCTACAAATAAGGCAGATTTTTCTAAAAAATTTGTCTTGTGAACAATGTGGCTTCCAGGTACTGTGAGGCTTCCTTTTAAAAAGTGCCAGTCGATATGCATAAACATGCTTATGCTAAACATACATAAATAAATTGCATATACAGTAAGTTAACTGTAAATAGGAACAAAACATTAAAGAAAAGGGAAAATGTATATTGCTGGCACAAAACAATGTTGGGGAGTGAATCTGGTATGTTTATGTGTTTCTAAAGGATCTAAGCATTTTGCTGGAGAAGCATACAAGATATACTGAATTTTCGCAGAAAATATTTTCATTGTATTTATTGCCTCATACATACTAAACCACAGTTTCCCCTGAGGATGTTTTATTTATAAATTCATAGTTATAATTTCCACAGAGTTACTCTGAAAAAATTACAAGACACAGTAAGAATAATTCAGTAAAAATACGGTAATTTTTTACAGGAAATACAGGGAAATAATACCTGCAATTGCCTTAGAAGCTACCCAGTCTCACAGACTGTTTTTAGAATATAAATAACACTGAAATTACAAATGTGGGAGTATCAGACTTTATCTTTTTTTCAAAACATATTCCCTGGGAAAGGCATGTGCTGTCCTTCTGCTGCTTTTCACAGCCAGGGATACCTGTGCTTAAACCCATTAATTGCTCTTGTAGTGAGACTGATGAAGAGCCTGGGGCCTTCAGAAGGAACCAATTGTTTTGTTTTCAAGGAAATTTCCTCAGAAGTCTGCGTCGAGTCAGAAAAAAATAATTGCATTTTTGCATCTGCAAATATGTAAGTAGGAACCTGTTTTGTCTACCCATACTCTGTAATACGTGACACCTGTGTCATAGGTGTGTATGTATCTTGTGTGTGTCATGATACCTTTCACCAGTTCTAGGCTGGCATTGCTCAGCTGCCCTGTCAGGGGCGTGCATGCTGCAAATGAGGTGACTGAGGCTCAAATTCGAAAAGGGACAGAGGACTGACCCGGTAAGA
>WAAG01082791.1:5368-33173 GCA_013390105.1 Tichodroma muraria
GGCGGGCCCGGCACGGGGCGGTAACGTGGGATGGGCACGTGGGAGTGGAGCGGGCACGGGCACGGCCTGGAACCGGAGTGGCACTTTGGAGTCCCCAGGCTTAGTCTCGGTTACTCGGAGCGAAAAGCCCCGGGTCGGGTTACCGGTACAGGCGGCTTGGCTTGAGTCGGGATTCCTCTGGCACTCAAAGGCAGCTCTGAGCTCCTGATCCAAGGGGAAGGGTGCGGGAGGAAGGAAGGAAGGAAAGGAAGGAAAGGGAGGAAGGAAGGGAGGAAGGGAGGGCATCGTGCTGGGAAGTGTCAACAGGCCAGATAAACACACAGAAAGGCGCTCTGACAAAATGCCAGACGGAGCAGACATGTACAAATAGAATACAGGAGACAGTTAATTCGAAAAAGAGAAAGATGGTTTTGCAATGTATTTATTCAGTGTTCAACTCTTCTGGCAGAGGACTAGCGGAGATGTCACCTGCAACGCTCTGATACTGTATTTTGACACATAATTTACAGGCTTATTCTATGCTGTACATCAGGCTCAAAGTGACGCATTAAGATAGGTAGGACATAGGTGGGACTTGAAAAACCTCTTGTGAAAGGAACGAGAAGCAGCGTACAGAACACTGAAATCAGGCTGTGCTGCTCTTCCATAAAATAATGCTGCAGCCAGCCAGCCCAGCATGGTCACTATGATTGGGAAGAGTTGTTTTCTCCTGAATTTTCATTTCCCTCCAAAAAAAATAGCAGACTGGAGAGACTGGGGCTTTTAGGAATTGCATACTGCTACAGACAATGCTGATAGGAATGTTTCAAGTTTCTTGATTTTCTTGCAGCTTCAAAATAGACTGTGACTCCTCCTTAATGCTTCACATGCAGTTAAATCTACTTAGACTTTATTATTAACCGAAGAAAAATGAGTGTTTAATAAAGCAGTGAATGTATTCTGTGTGAACACTCGTTTGTGTGGTTTTGCCCTTGCTCATGTGCTTGTTACTGGTTCCAGTAGAGCCTGGCACATTGACGTGTTCTTCTGGAGACTGGCAACATGAGAACAGAAGGGTTTTCTATAGGTAGTAGCTGAGGCAGGTATTTTGGTTAGCTTTGAATACCCGTGATCTGATGGGGTAGGTGTGTTTGGGTTATTTTATTTTAACCAGTTAAGAATTGTCCAACTTTCCCAGGCAAAGGAAAAAAATCGACATTGCCACACTTTCTAATTGAATGTTTTTGACATCTGGATATTTCCAGAAATGGTGATTACGATAAGTAAATATTTTAATTAATTTCAAATAGCCCTCTAATTTATTATTTGTTTATTTGTGTGCCTATGGGGTTTGTTGTTGTTGTTTATTTGTGAATAGAAGTATTTTATAAATTGCAAATAGGAAACAGGTAGATTTTGACACTATGCAAAACAGTTGAGGACTGTGATAACGATGTTGTAAAGAGACCAATGGTTGTGGAAATTGGAGATAATTTTATCAATGCAGTCAGTGAAGGAGAAAATGACATCAAGAAGCATTGCCTTTGTCTGTCTCCAAATTAGACTGCTCCTTTTCAAAGTGAAATGAATGTCTGGGAGATGATAAAGTTCTTCTTCCCCCTGTGAAACTTATCAGTTTATGGAGTTACTCAGAAAAACATCTACTTTCAGTTTACCTGCTAATTTGAGCAATTTATGTAGACAGTTCATCCTGCATGAAAATGTCTCACCTGTCTCACGAGCACCTTGTGCAGCTTAGAGCCAGGTGCTGATTCAGTGGGGGAAGACAAATCTTTACGTTATCGGTTTTCCAGCTCCTTGCTCCAGTACTCAGGATACAGCCAGGGACAGGCCTGTTGGCTGTACTATCTGCACTTAAATGTGTCATCAGCCAACAGATCTCTGACCACTGATCTTTTCTTTTTTCCCCTCTAGGTTATAAGATAATATAGCATGAAAAAGTTTAAGTGGTAAAGTGCAGAAGTAAAGATACAGATGTTGGAGATACCTGTCTGATTCAGTTTAAGCATGAGAGGATGTTGAGATGGCTTGCATACATGAAGGTGGATAACACAGAAGTGGGGGATTTTCTGAGTGTTGTTTCCCTGATACCAATCAGTTGCATGTGGATATTTTTACTCAAGTCACAGTATAAATTACTGCTTTATTATTATTCCGTGAAAAACAGTCCAAACGGTCATTAGAACTGAAACAAAAAAATGAGAATATGTCCAATCTCAGTATTGTCTGATCTGCTAATGTCCCACAAAATACAGTATTTGGCTGCAGAGTGATAGAAATAGAACAGAAATGAAACCTTAGAAGTTAGATGTAACAGTGCTGCAAGGAAACGAGTGCTTTTAAATGTTCATTAAAGGGTGAGTAACTGCCCAAGCGTCCCTTAGGAACATTCACAGAATATTTCACACAAGTCTGAGTATTGACATACAAACATACCAAAATCCACAGCATTTCTTATAGTGTTCAGAAGATACATCTGCAGAAGTTAGAAATTTCCACAACACTTTTTAATTGGACAATTTGTAAATTATTAGCAACCTGGCTCTCCTGAGGGCACACTTTCAGCAGAGAGCCATAGGCTTTAACTGCACAGCTCCCATTAATGTTAATATTAAATCTTCATGCTGTAACTTATCCCACAGCACGTAACACTACCCAGTGTTTTAAAGATAGGACCGTATGTGCTGCACTGAAATACATAGCAGGATCGAATTGAAGAGACCATAGAAACCTCATACTGGAGATGGTTTTTGAGCTCATCTGAAATGTCCTCATGATTTATTTACTTCACCAGCAATGCCTGTATACTTCGCTCTTTCTGACTGAGGGCTTCAACCCCAGTGAAGTAGGCATTCATTCTTTTTTTCATTGTTCAATGTGGGTAAACAGGCACAGAGGTCAACAGGCTTACACAAGGTCATGGCATGAGTCATTGCCGTGGCTAGGAATAGAATCCAAGAGTCCTTATTGCCACTGCTCTCCTCCAAACACTGCCCTGTTCTCCTAAATTAAAGCAGGGCTGATTTTATTTTTGTGCAGAATACAAGGTGTCTGAAATCAATATAAAATGTTATCATTTCCTACAGAGGGATGCATTTCTCTTTATGGCCCTGAATCAGCAGTACTGGGGGGCTAGATGGAAACCACACTAATTTTATAATGGTATGCTGGGAGCATCATCATAAAGATTTTTACCTATTCTGTGGCTTATTTTATCCATCAAAATCTAAAACAGTCAAGGTTCTGTGGTTCTGTCCCAGAGATTACATTTTGAATTGTTGGCTGTTCATAGTTACTGGTTGTAGTGGAAACATATTAAGTATCATAATGTCTTCATTAATCAAATATCATCGATTGGCACTTCTAAAGCACCATTTTGCATATGGCGGCTCATTTGACCAATTTTGTTCCTGTCTGGTGCAGACAGGAGGAGAGAGAACTCCTCTGTCCTCCTTATTCAAATAACAAATTTAATATCCAGAGGAGGGTCAGGCAAATAGGGGTGTCTTTTGAAGAATCAGCAAAGGACAGGGGCCAGCAAAACAGCTCTAAGTTCCTATCAGTCCTGTATTCTAAGGAAAATTCAAGTAGAAGAGAGAAAAAACAGAAAATTAAGAATATATAGAATGAGGCAGCAATGGCAAGAAATTACATCACTCGTATTTTGATTGGAAAAATGTTACAGGAAGTTTGCAAGATGTTTGGTGTGTCCTTATGCTGCCTATTTTACAGTATTACTGGTAAAAAATATACAGTAATACTGGTAAAAAGGGGATACAAAGGAGGCTTTTACAAAGGTAGCAATTTTATCTGGAATTGCATATGAGAAATCTTATTCACGTTTCTTCTAGTTTGAATAACATGCAGCTTTTTTCCCCTATAAATTAAGTTTTTCTTCAGCAGGATAGGGTCTCAAAGAGGCATAAGAAAGGTACAAGGGACCTTGGCGTCTGGGCTGACACAGAGGAGAATTTTATCCAAAATCTTCTTATGATTTCTTTTTTTAATGTCTCCAAACTGTCCAAGCATAGTGAAAAGAAGTTTTATGCTTTTGGGAATGCGATCTTAAAAAACTATTAGTTCTGAGTAGCTGTGAAGCCAAAATGAATATAATAAACATTAAAGAAATGAATTGTATCTTTAAAATTACCTGAGACATGGAAAGAGAAAGAAAACCATAATTAAGATGTCTTCTGTTATTAGCCCACCTCAGGATGATTCCTGCTTAAAACACAGTATCAGTACTCCTATACATTCTCACATCAACTTACCTTGAATTAGTGTTTATGGACTAGAATATTTTATTACATATTTCTTTATATAAACAGAATATTTTACTTACATTTCATTTATTCAACAAAATACTTTTCTTTGTTTATATAAATAACCAAACGCCTCAAAGTGTTTTGGGGTTTTTTTCAGGCTCATTGTACATCAGAGTGGACAGTATTGACTAACTGGAAACTCCGGTGGGATGTGATTTTGCAAATTGTTTTTTTCTGGCTTGGCCAGTTCTTCAAAGACTAACACCTGATGTGAAGCACCTAAGCCCAATGAGAGGGAATGAGTTTTGGTCAGTCACCTTGGCTAGCTGAGAGCTTTATGCGCCATAAACGTCTTGTTGGGAGGTTTCACCTGCGACGCAGGGATATTTTGTGGAAATGCATTTCACCAGTTCCGTAGCAAAGTATTAAGTGGAAGTAGTGAAAGTATTAAAATGGAAATGCTGATTTTCATGTGAGAAGCAAAATAGAGGATCTGACTTCTGAATGAGAAATTTCTGGGCATCCAAACCCCTTACTTTCTGATGGTGGATGATATAATTCTAATATTGCAACCAGCTGCCTGTTTAGAGAAGAGGATTTCTGCATACATAAATTTCCTCTCCTGATGAGACAAAGATCCTTTATTGACTATATCCTCTGGTTTTGCTTTCAGACTGGTTTGGTTTCAATTGTGGGAAAGTGATTCCTGTGAATAGTTTATGTATTTGGCTATAAAGCACTGAAGTGGTCACCAAGGTGGGGGTAGGGAAACAAGGGAAAAGACATTTTTTCCACTAGCCAAGTTCCAGTGGAAATGAGACCTCTGAAAATTAGCTACCTGTAACACAATGTGAACTCAGAAAGGAGGACAAGTTGGGGTTCTGCTTTTACAAGTTCCCCTTTCACACCCAATACTCTGGGAGTAGGTGCCTTTAAAAGGGAAATAGGAGAAAGGGAACGCGTGTACAAGGACAAGTAAAGATGAAGAAAAGCTTATTTTTCCAATACTACAGTTGCTGCAGTAATGGTCAACTTTCTCAGCTCTCATTCCCCTCAGGACAGCTGTATAAACCAAAATGCAGTAGCTATACACACGTATTCTTACCAAGTGTTGCCTGATGCCATCTTATGGAAATGGCTATTACACATCCAAATGTAGTAATGTGGCTGCATTGCCACACATTGAGAACCTCCAACTAAACTTTTAAGTTCATAAAATACACTTGAGTGCTCCTTAATTGCTACAGCAGAGAGCATTTCACTGTCCAAACACAGTGGAAGGATGATCACTGCACAGCCTTTGTGGAAATAAGATTCTGTCATAAAAAATAGCCGTCCTTAAAGCTGATTTTTTTCTTGAAAGTACAATTTTTTTGAATACTTTGATGATGTGTGTGAGCCCACAGCCACACAGATATGTATGTAAACTCTTCTCAGAAAAATACTTTTATCATTTAAAGGAATAAAGTGCTTGAGGCAGAAGACAGGAATCTCTGGGAAGTACACTACTGTGATGAATACATTTGTCAACTGAGTGCCACAGTGATGAATTTCAGGAAAGATGAAAAGGTTTTTCATGACAGCAAGAAATTTGTAACTCAAAGAAGAGAAAATGAAGCAAACAGTTTGCATTTATCTTTGCATCTTAATAGACAACTTTATTCCTGTTTTCATGATGTTGTCTTCATTCTCATGCTAAAGGATTTCCATTTGTATAAAATATTAAAACAAAATGGAGTCATGCAGGTACGGGTTAGTACTGTTGTCAGTAGCAGCAGTTAAAGAACCTAATATATGGATATTTTAGTCTGAGATTTTTCATTAGTACTGATTTTGGAGCTGCTTTGGACCTGACAGTTGACATGCACAGAGAAAATGCATTAAGATACCTCCAACTTTATTATTAATTAGGATTTGATAACTTGCTCCTCCTGCCCTCCCCTAGAACATGTGCCACAACAAATGAAATCAGAAAGACGTTTCAGCTCTTTGATAGTTGGGTCTGCCACTACAAGCACTGGAATCAGTGTTTGGTTTTTTTTCTTTAGTAGGGGCAAAGATTGAGCCCTGAGCTCCAGCAAGCTGCATGTGGGGCATTTTCTGCTCAGAATCTGTACTGGTGATCTGCTCTCCCTCCTTACCTGACACAGACTGAGTTTCTTAACTTGTAGGGCATGCTGAATAACCTGTACTTTCATTTTCTAAATAGCAAAGTATGATACTTTTCTTGGAAAAGTGGAGAAAATGATCTCCATATCAGCCAGCACTGGGATGAAAGTAATTAAGGCTCTCTTACTGAAGACATTAACACCAAATATTCCCTAAAGTACTGACTGTAGAGTACTACATTGCCATGAGGTGAATTTGCTAAATTTAAATTTACATACACTGAAATAGCATAATTTAACAGAAATACTGGACAAGTTCCATGTAACATATTTGGCAATGGTTCTGTACAGGCAACTGGTCTGTGCAACACAGTGTTGATTTAGAGAAAGACTTTGAATTTGCCCACATGCCAATTAGTAAGTGAACTGGAATGTGAGCATGGATTGAAAGTGTTGCACACACTGTGTAGTTATGTTTCTAAACTGCAAGTTTTCCAATTCTATAAAATAATCTGAAATTTATTTATTATGTTTCTGAGAATTATGTCCTGCAGTCATACTGTGGAACTGTGTTACCATCACAGTTGGTTTTAAGTTGAGTGCCCTTCAAAATACGAATCGAGGATGAGAATCGCTGTTAGACCTGCCACGGATCCAAGGATAAGTAGCATCCTCCCCGCAGTATAGCTCAGACACACCCACCCACACATAACTGTGTTATACCCATGTAAATATATATATATATTTCCTTACTGCTGTCATTTAGAGCAGGCATTTGGCTGAATGTGGAAGTTTTCTTTTTATTGGCGATGTTACTATTTGCATTACTGTTCCAGCTAAGATTTCCTGCTGTTCATTTCTTTCACAACTTCCTGTAAGCATCAAGCAACACCCTTTCAGCAGCAAAGACGCTGTTTTGGTATGAAAAAATGCAGTTTCTGTCCTAGAGATTATGCCCTGCAAGCCTGAGGCAGGTGGCGGTGCTGCGGGACGCGGGGACCGGGCAGCAGCGGTGGCTGTGTCAGCTCCCGGTAACCTGACCTGAGTCTGGCACTCGCAGGAGCGATGATGAGGGGCTGAGGCCGTGGCTGGATTGCTTTCCAGTGGACTCCCTGCCACGGGCAGGGCTGCACGACTGCCGACAGCCGTGGCAAGGCGGCAGGAGTGCCAGAAGGGGGGCAGAGGAGGCTTCTGGGGGTCCCTTCTGCTGGGGGGTTGTATGGAAGAGGGGCTGTGGCTACGGCAGTGCCCAGCCAAAGGTCAGAGCTGCTGAGCGCCACGGGGATTTCAGGGGTCTGAGACATTTTTGTTGGGGGCAAACCAGTGAAGTCGAGGTGAATGAGTCTGGCTATACTTGTAACACTTCCAGAAAATAATAGTATGTCCATCAGAGGATCATCACAGGGCAAAAAGAGTCCCAAATCCACAGATCTCCGGCAGCTTTTTGGAGAGAAAAGGAAGCCAGGTTGCTGCAGCCTGCACTGCACCTTCCCCAGGCACCCAGAACCACCAGTGCCAGCCTTGCAGTGCATCTGGTGAGAGCAATGGATCAGCTCCACTGCACGATCTTATCTGGTGTTAGACATTGTTAATAGTTTCACTAGCGGAGACTGGCCAGAATTGTGCTTCTCTTCGTGCCAAATACAAATAAAATGTAGCTCAAAAGTCCTTTTAGTGTCTGACACCTTTGCTTCTGCCCTATGGAAAAATCCAGCACAAACTCCTTCACCTCATATCTGGTACAGACATTTACACCTTTGGGATTGAGGTCACTGCACCAGTGCCCTCCATGGGAACCCAGCGATTCCCTCTGCACTGATGTGGCCAGATCCTGCATAAAACAGGCTGTGACTACTTTGCCCATTGTTCGCAGGTACATGAAATGACTCACAATGCAAAACAGAAGTACTATGCAAGGCAAAGTGGTTTTGGCTGGGAATCACACATTCATCCACCTGAAATCGGTGTTTATTTTCTTTTAGCAAGGCTTTTGGACAGGCCTGCATGAGACCAAGCAGTGTGAGGACACACTGGAGGGGAGGAAAGAAGAAAGTTGGCACTTAAATTATGGTAGTAAAAAACTGCCTATCTCAATGTAAGATATAGATCTGTGTGTATGTATTGGCAGGTCTGCACATGCTGAGCTGCAGATTTTCACCCAATGTAATAATTCTTGTGATTTCTCTCATACCATCAGCAGTGCTGAGCTGGAACTGTCTCCTGATAGCCGATTTTCCAACTCTGTCAAAATACTTCAGCTGCATAATAAATAATGCATATGGGCATTCTCTGATCACCCATAAACCCAAGAGGAGATGTACATAATATGAAACTTTTCTGGTTTGTGGGAGGTTTTGATCTTGAGAGGATTTGCCAAATTAAATCATCAGAGTGCAGGGGAAAATATTTCCTGATGACAACTTACTTGGCAGGCTCTGGAGCAGGACGTGACCCAAAATGGTGTGTGTGGCACACTGGCAGGTCAGTGGCTCAGGAGCTCACCCAGCAGCACTGGGTGCCTGCAAGTACCTGCAGCTCAGGGACATCACTGCTCAGCTGGAGCTGGCAGCAAAGAATCATGGCCAGCTCCAGGCAGCATGTGCCCACCACAGAAGCCTGGTAAGTTTTGATTAAATTATCAGGGTCAGATTCAGTTTTCTGATACATAAGTGTCGGATACGCTGGGTAGATAAAGATCCACCAAGAAAAGGCTGGTTATATTTTCTGAGCAGTATGCAAATCTTGACTTGTGATTGTATCAATCTAGTCCCTCTGAAAAGTCTAAGAAGACCTGCATTCATTATCTCATGTACCCTAAAGGTTAAGACTGCAGCAAGAATTAGAAAAAGTACTGCCTTTCTTCTTTTCAAAGACCTTATGACTTCTGCCAGCCCAGCTCAGGATTTCTGAATACTTGGGGCTGGCACTACTGTCATTTCCATTATCACACAATCCCTTTTCCAGTTCCCCTGAACCAGCTTGTTGCTCTTCCATGTCAGGAAATACAGGACAAAGTGAACTAATAGCACGCCCCCAGTCCTTCCTATTCCTTAGCAGAGGAGTTTTGCAGTGAGGCTGTGGTTTCACAGGAGCTGCTGCAAGCAGCTGGGGATGTGAGCATCCCTGGATGCACTGCCAAGAATGTGCTTCTGCCACCTGGGCAGCCAGGCTGAAAAATAACAGTTTTCTTTCTATATTTTTCTTTTTTTTTTTTTTCCCTGAATGAGCTTTAACTAAGACCTGTCCACTGAGCCAGCTCATTGCATAGTCACACAAATAATCCTGCTAAGCATGGTCAAGGACAGCACGGGGCTGGGAGAGAGGGGTGGGAGTCATGGGACTGCTTCCACTGGCTGCTGCCAAATGCACGTGTGAAAGCACATCCTGTTAGCAAAGCTGGGATGTCTCTGGACGTTCACAGCTTGACCTAGAGCCCTTTGTTCCTTGTTAAATGTGATTTCTAACGACTATCGTAGATAGAAACTGTATTTTTTTTTCCTGATGAAACCATGTAAAGAAGCTGTGGGATAGGTGGTGACTGTTCCATCAAAACAGACACTTCTGTGCAGGACACAACAGATTTTCTTTGAAATGTACAGTGAAGTGATATTAATCACCTCAATATACCTGGTTCCTTATTTGTGATCCACAGCTATCCTGTTTCTGTTTAACTCATTGATTCAAAATATTAGGCTTAAGAAAACTCTGGAGAGCAAACAGAGAAATCCTCACTGTTCATTTTGTAATGTAAACCTAGATTTTCTTTCCTTTCTTCTAAAAGGAAAAAAAAAAATTAAAAAAAGAAATGTAAATACTTAGTTTAATTTTAAAATAACAGAACTATTCTATTTGTATTCCCACTGACATATTTAGTACTGTTTTTAAATACCCTTATTAAATCTAATCATCCTTCCCAAAATATATTTGCATTTAATAGTGTTTTACTGCACCCCACTGCTTACTGTCTATGATATATCAAAAGAAATATGTGATGCTTTCTTTCCTGTCTCCCACAGAGGTCTAAGGAAGAAAATGGAGAAAACAATTTTCTTCTCTGTGTCCCAGAGACAGTTTAAGGGCACCTGTGGTCTTTTTTGTGATTATATTTAACATTTACACTCAGTATTCTAATCTCCTTTGGGTTAAGGAAAAAACCACAAACCCAGTCATTTTAAAACATAGTATTCAAATTATTTAATTGCATGGTCAAGCTATGGAAAGGGGTAAATTAGCTTGGGATGGTAAGAGACACAGGACTAACTAAAAGACTCTGTCTATCTAAAGACTGTCTCCCCATTACAATCATATCTCTCGTCATTTGTAGCACATGACAAACCTACATGGGATCCTGTAGCCACTAAGCCCCGAGACTTCAGGACAGATCCCTGAAATTCTTGGGCAATTGAACAGCACAGACCTGGTGTTGGAGACCTTTCTCCAGAAAGATGTCACAGCTGCCCTCCAGAATGAGAACCTGGGTTCCTACCTGTGAAAGCAAAAGTCAGCACTGGATTAGCTTCTGTCCTTGTAAACTGTCAGTAGGTTGTCAGTGTCCCTACCCGGGCAGGGGAGCTGGCAGCCATCAGGTCTCACAGGTTGTGCACAGCTGCAGGTACACATACTGTAAGACAAGCAGAAACATAATTTTTCATAATTTCACCTTTCCTTATTGCATAATACATGTTTTTATGATGTTAAATCTGCATAGCCCATATATAAGGATATAACATGTATATATATAAATAGGTTTAAAAAACTTGTTATGTTTATCTAAAAACTGAAATGGCTTCCAAAAGAAACAAGTACAAGTCAGATTTGTCAACCCTCTTCAGCATCCTTGCACTAGCCTTCCAGTCCAAAATCATCCTGGAGGAGTACACCCACTTTCTGGCACATCCAGGGCAAAAAAAGAAAAAGAAAGAAATCCTGATGACTTTATGTTGCACTGCAAGACTGTTGGAGTGAGAGCTGTAAGGTAGCTGGGACATCCTTGAAACTTGAGCAAGATCCAAGTACAGGTTGGAGCTCTCAGCAGGTGCTGCCATAGCCAGAATTCTTTTGGCTGTTCTAGTCTGTATCCTCAGACTTGGGGACAAGCAAGTGCATGATGTTGTACCCTGCTTGCTGATTTTGCCTTGGTGGCTGTGCAGTTGCATTTGGGAATTTGCTTCAAAAAGGAAAAGAAAAAACTCTGAGCACAATCTGCTGCTACCAGGAACATGTAGTTTAATGCCGTTAGAATGCTGCTACGCCTTATTTTCTAGATCACAAAGTCAGTGACTACATTTTGCATGAGAGTAACAGAAAACACTGAAATTCAGTTTCTAGGGAAAGAGCAAACCTATTAGATGATCAAGGGAAGCTATAACAGAGAACTGATCAAGATAAATCTAAAAGAACAATGTAAATCCATTAAGCTGGTAATTGCCTCTGTGTGGCAAATTCATTTTAGTTACTACACTTTTCTTGTAGTAATACTGACACAGGACTATAAAATTTAGGGCTCTTTTTCATGTCTGCTCCATCCCAGTGGGATCTCTGGCTGAAATACTGCTCCAAGGAATACAGCACATAATCAGTCCCTTTGAAACTGCTTCAGTAATGCTGAATCCATATAAGTGTGGATGCCAATTATGCTAATGAAACTGCAATGGGCCCGTGGTTTTTGCCATGCTCTAACAGAGCTATAAAACTACTGTCACACTCAGCAACTAAATTTTTGTAGCATACGACCACATAGAATACTGAAACTTGCTGCATGGTGGTGGTGATACCACATGTTCCCCAAACCTAATCCTGCAAAGAACACAAAGAAAACAACAGATAACTGTAGAAAATCTGGGATTTTATTTTTTTTTTGTTCCCTTTTCTACTTGTCCTATATTCACATCTCCAGAAGACGCAAGGCTGATGCAAATAATATTTATATTGCCCTAATTTCTTGTTCCCTGTTTCCCTCCAAGGCAATGCTCCATCCTGAGGAGCAGGCACTGGGAAACATAGCAGGCTGGCAAAATTTCAAGGTGCCCCTGAGAAAACCCAAGACAGATCTTTAACATCTTTTCTCTTTTTCTTCTTTTGGGCTGATAGGATCTCTTACAGAAATACTTACTGATGCTTTGGCAGGGCATTTCTTTGGGCTCAGGCAGGACCAGTCATGTGTGGTTTCTCTTTTCCTCTCTTGCGTTCTCTCACACAGCCCTGCTGTGGCAAGGATAACTCTTCTTCTCAGGCAGCAAGTGGGGGATTCAAAGTCTATGTGTTAAAATGTCTACATCCCCTCCCCTTTGTCTTTACAGCCTGGCAATGTTGTAATCATCTCTGCAATATAGCACAGGCCAAGGTACCAATCAGCCTGTGTGAGCAACAGCATTAAGGCTACTATAAAATCCCACTAAGGACATTTTTAGGGTGTGGCGAGAGTAGTTAATACAGATCATGAGAAGTCCCAGACAGGAATATGGATTCATCAGGAATAATAGCTTTCACACATGATTAGTCAGGATAAGAAAAATGGTAATGCAAGGCTGACCAGTCTACATTATTGGGCTATTACTTCTTGCATCAGTGGAAAGTCCTGCCTTACTATTTTTTTTCCACATTAAATTCTATCACCACCATTATGATTCCAGCACTGCTGTGTTTCAACAGTGCTTCATTCCTTCTCATGCACATTTATTACAAATACTACAGTCTCGGGGAAACAGCTTGGAAATCACTGTTGCTGTGAGTGCCTCTGCCTTCAATTCTGTTATCACTTTGTGGACCATGACAATTGCAGTCCATAATATTTTTATAAAAGCGGTGAAAACCTACAAATGTTGACCTTTTGCTTAGTTTATTGTTTATAAAACAATAATATGCTGTCATGTTTTCCCATCCTCTCATCTGCCTTCAAAGGGACATCTCACTAGTGACACTAATTCCATGATAGGTGAGAGATGCTTGGAATTACTGTTGTAGTTAATGGCTGGCAGCTTTTCTGGAGAAAATGGAGAATGAAGAATAGGCTTCATTCCTTGGCATGTCTGCAAATCCATGCTAATGTTCCTCCCTGACTTCCCAGGGCACTGGCTGAAGAGCAAAGGCAGCCTGTGGTGGGGAGGTCCTTCTGCTCACAGGAGTCACCTACTCCACCCCTGCTCCACAGACTGCAGATGAGTTCATGAAGTAGTTCCTACACCATTTGCAGCCTGTCATTGAAAATGTAGCTTCACAGGTCCCAAAATGAGGTAGAAATTCTAATCTTCTCATGTTTCCTGACACTTACTGTGCCTTTTTTCGAGTCAGAGCCCAGAGATGTGCTATGATACTTGATCTTTAGGCTGCTCAGATGTAACACAAGCTAACAAAGTAATTTCCAAAATTAAGTCTCCTGACACTGACATAGTGCTGACAACATTCAGATAACTAATTATTTTTCTTCAAGGAAAATTATGAAAATATTAAACACAGTTGTTATTTGCTTAACTGGCTCTATATTATTATTTAATTCTTACATACAGCTCTATTTTAACTTAATTAGGTTTGACTTCTTCTCAGTACTCTGGAAGAAGAGGAGCAAGGACATCACACCCCAAGATAACAAGGCACACCCTTCTCTCTGCATTTCATTGTTGGCTTCAGCATCCCATCTTCAGCCCTGAGCTGGCATTAGATATTACAAGAACAGTTGCTGCAACCTAGGCTTGGGGAGCAGGCTGGGCAGCCACAGCTAAGAAGTGTTACATTGCTCCTGTGTTTGTGAGGCTCATCTGGTGCCTGTCTATGGCCTGAACTGTTCATTAGAAGCATTCACACACACAGACACACACACACACACAGAGACACACAGACACACACACACACAGAGACACACACACACACACACTGTGGAATAAAATGCCCTCAGAAAAAACCCATACTCACATCTAGACTTGCAAAAGAGTAAACAAGGCAGAAATATACACATGGGCACGTGGAAAACTCAACAGTTCCATGGAATTTGCCCATACCTCATGCTCCTTGAAGCTCGAGTATCGATTTCATCATTCCTTCCTTGCTACTCACTGCTGCCACCACGTGTTAACAACAATTTTGTTTTTTTTTCTGAAATAATAATGCCCCTTGAAATAGAAACCTGTTCTGCAGTGGGTGAGAAGGACCTGCAGTTTGGCAGTACCCAAGAGAAAAGATGTGAAATAGGCAAGCCATTCCTTGGCAGACTGGACATTGCTGGAAACAGTGTACCAAGCTTCAGAAGATGCAAATCTTCAAATTCCAAACTGAGGATTCATGCTATTTATTACCAGTACAGTTTATGGATGTGTGTTATGAAGTGCCAGGCTAGAGCTAGTAAATTCAAGTTCGTATACTGACAGTTTCTCTTTATCTCTCCCCCATGCCTTCCTCTTGCACTTGGATCTTTTGTCACACTTTTTGAGGATGAAAAATGCATTAATAATGAACAAAAGTGGAATGCAGTCAGGAAAGCACTTTCTTCCTAATTCCCATGATCTGGCAGGGTGCCTGTTCCCTTGGGAATGAAAGGCAGTCTTCTAGTTTGGGCTTAATAAGAGTGGATATGTTTACTGTTGGTACAAGTAACTAATTAAATCATTATTAACATTTGCTGTGTCTCCATCATACAAAATATGGGTAAGTTTTACCCATGTCATTACACACTACTAAAAATGAGTATGGCTCAGAGCTAATAGGACAGCAAATTTCTACAAGCTGAACTTCCCCCAGTGTGGCTTGAGTCTCAGCTAAATTTATTTCATCTTAAATAACTTGTGAAGGATGACATTTAAGTGACAATCTGTTGATGGCTAATCACAAGCGTACAGCATATCATTTCAATGGAATGTCTCGATATGCAAGTTAAGGTTAGTGTAACAATTTGCTGGTTTATGGTCTTGTTGAGGGAAACGGGGAGCATATGCAAAGCTTAGCTGTTCTCTCTTCCCTCTGTCTGGCAAGGTCTGAAAGCACATGCCTAGGTATAGATGCAGTGTTACCAGTTCTCACGTTAGTTGATGTGTTACCAGCACATACTCCCGGGCCAAGGATTGATTTCAGAATATCAGCTTGCATTTAAAACGTCAATTCAAGCTTGGTTTACAGCTTTTGTGACTGTGAGATAATGGATGGTTAATCCTAACTCCAAGCCAAGAATGATATTGAAGATGAATGTGAAGATGTGATATTGTAGCCACTCATGTTTCTGAGTGGCTGTTTATGCCAATGAAAGTTTGTCTTACGTCAGTGGTCCTCTACACAGGTGTCTTTGCAGCTGAGCCCATGTTTGTCACACCTTGCTGGATCAGCATGCCGGTGAAGGATAGGGAGCTAACGCTCAGTCGGGATCGAGAAGGAGAGGAAAGGGGAGACACCCACACAAAGGTCTGATGTTACTGTCAACAAATGGTAGCCTGTTTAGGACTTACTTTTGCTTTTGCACATTGTTTAATTTCAGTGCCTGTAAGGAGGTTTTTGAGGAAACAGAACCAGGGTTTTCATGGCGGTGCATGGCAAGGGCATGTGAGAAAACAGGTGTAGCTTGAAAGAGGAGATGCTCTGACTGGATATAAAGAAACATCATGAGGCAAATTGAGCATGGGAAAGCATTGCTCAGAGAAGTGTACAGTCTGTGTCCTTGGAGGTTTTAAAGAACCTGGCTGTTTAGAGCCCTGAGGACAGGAGCCTTCCAGAGGCGCCTTTCCACTTGGATTACCTCATGAGCCAGTAGATGTAATATTTTTGGACTTCAGCAAAACTTTTGAAACTGTCTCTCACAGTATCCTTCTGGACAAAATGTCCAGCATGCAGCTGGATAACAGTGTTATGCAATGCGTGAGCAACTGGTTCATGGGTCGGGCACAAAGGGTTGTAGGGAATGGGGTGACATCAGACTGCTGTCCTGTCCCTAGGAGGTTCCCCAGGGCTCCATCCTTGTCCTAGGGTGACTGTATGATGCTCGTATCCCCAGCCATGTGTTCTGTTTATGCTGGAAGTTAAGTTCTGCACCTTTAGGACTGGTTCCGAGAGTGAAGTGGGAAGCGTGCAATTTGTTTTCAGAAACTGCTCTCGCTCCCCTGCATTGTCTAATATGGACCGTGTTTTCTGCAGCACAGACAGTGAGAGAGAGATCTCCTCTGCTTTTGAGTTAGTTTTTTTAGCTAACTGAAGCAGAGAAGTTCCCTGGACTGTGGCTTTTCTTTTTCTTGGCATTGCTCAGCCCTGCTTTGGACTGAAAATGCATAAGAACACCAGGATCTCACACCTGTGGCCCACCAGGGCCCCGGGACGTGGCATTTCCCAGTGCAGGAGGGACTGATGAGAGACTGAGAGAGCCGAGCTACAGCCCACAAAAAGGACTTTCTGAATCTGCCATTTCTTCAGAACAGTGAGAGGTTTTATTATTTAGTTTTATTCATTTTTTATGCTTCTGAATACTTTCCTTGTTAAATAAACAGGTTTTTTCCACTTTTCTCGAAGGAAATCTTCTCCCAAACCAGTTGTGGGAGGGACCTCTTGAATCTGCTTTCTAGAAGGAGTCCTTTGGAAGTTTCCTCCCAAATTTGCCCTAAACCAGGACCATCCTCCACCCACCTCTCTTCAACATCTTCATTAATGACTTGGACGCAGGACCCACAATTTGCTGATGACACTGTATTGGGAGAAGCTGTAGACTCCCTCAAAGGCAGAGAGGCTCTGCAGAGAGACCTTGACAAATTAGAGAGGTGAGAAATCACCAATCAAATGAAGTTCAACACGGGAAAGTGCTGGATTTGGCACCTGGGACAGGAGAATTCTGGTTGTGTGTATAGACCTGGGAAAAAGAGGCCAGAGAGAAGCACTGTGGAAAGGGATGCGAGGGTCATGGTTGATGGCAAGTTGANCATTGCTCAGCCCTGCTTTGGACTGAAAATGCATAAGAACACCAGGATCTCACACCTGTGGCCCACCAGGGCCCCGGGACGTGGCATTTCCCAGTGCAGGAGGGACTGATGAGAGACTGAGAGAGCCGAGCTACAGCCCACAAAAAGGACTTTCTGAATCTGCCATTTCTTCAGAACAGTGAGAGGTTTTATTATTTAGTTTTATTCATTTTTTATGCTTCTGAATACTTTCCTTGTTAAATAAACAGGTTTTTTCCACTTTTCTCGAAGGAAATCTTCTCCCAAACCAGTTGTGGGAGGGACCTCTTGAATCTGCTTTCTAGAAGGAGTCCTTTGGAAGTTTCCTCCCAAATTTGCCCTAAACCAGGACCATCCTCCACCCACCTCTCTTCAACATCTTCATTAATGACTTGGACGCAGGACCCACAATTTGCTGATGACACTGTATTGGGAGAAGCTGTAGACTCCCTCAAAGGCAGAGAGGCTCTGCAGAGAGACCTTGACAAATTAGAGAGGTGAGAAATCACCAATCAAATGAAGTTCAACACGGGAAAGTGCTGGATTTGGCACCTGGGACAGGAGAATTCTGGTTGTGTGTATAGACCTGGGAAAAAGAGGCCAGAGAGAAGCACTGTGGAAAGGGATGCGAGGGTCATGGTTGATGGCAAGTTGAATCTGAGTCAGCAGTGCCCTGGCAGCCAGGAGGGCCAACCCTGTCCTGGGGGGCATCAGGCACAGGAATGCCAGCCAGGCAAGGGAGGGCATTGTCCTGCTCTTCTCTGCACTGGGGCGGCCTCACCTCGAGTGCTGGGGGCAGTTTTGGGCAATCTATTAGAGAGTGTCCAAAGAAGGGCCACGAGGATGGTGAATCATACAATCATGGAATATGTGGATTTGGGAGGGACCCATCAAGATCAGTGAGTGGGGAGGCCTTATGAGATCACCTGGTCAGTTTGGCCTGGGGAAGAGAAGCCTGAGGGGAGACCTCATTGTGTTCTTCAACATCATCNGCAGGACCCACAATTTGCTGATGACACTGTATTGGGAGAAGCTGTAGACTCCCTCAAAGGCAGAGAGGCTCTGCAGAGAGACCTTGACAAATTAGAGAGGTGAGAAATCACCAATCAAATGAAGTTCAACACGGGAAAGTGCTGGATTTGGCACCTGGGACAGGAGAATTCTGGTTGTGTGTATAGACCTGGGAAAAAGAGGCCAGAGAGAAGCACTGTGGAAAGGGATGCGAGGGTCATGGTTGATGGCAAGTTGAATCTGAGTCAGCAGTGCCCTGGCAGCCAGGAGGGCCAACCCTGTCCTGGGGGGCATCAGGCACAGGAATGCCAGCCAGGCAAGGGAGGGCATTGTCCTGCTCTTCTCTGCACTGGGGCGGCCTCACCTCGAGTGCTGGGGGCAGTTTTGGGCAATCTATTAGAGAGTGTCCAAAGAAGGGCCACGAGGATGGTGAATCATACAATCATGGAATATGTGGATTTGGGAGGGACCCATCAAGATCAGTGAGTGGGGAGGCCTTATGAGATCACCTGGTCAGTTTGGCCTGGGGAAGAGAAGCCTGAGGGGAGACCTCATTGTGTTCTTCAACATCATCACAATGGGAGGAGGAGGGGCAGACATTGATCTCTTCCCTCTCATGAGCAATGGCAGGACTTCAGGAAATGGCATGAAGCAGAGTCAGGTTTAAGTTGGATATCAGGTAAAGATTCTTCACCCAGAGGGTGGTTGGACACTGGAACAGGCTCCCCAGGGAATTGGTCACAGCACCAAGCTCATCTGAGTTCAAGAAGCATTTGGACAGCACTCTCAGGCACATGGTGGGATTCCTGGGGTGTCCTGTGCAGAGCCAGGAGTTGGACTCAATGATCCTGATGGGTCTCTTCCAACACAGCATATTCTATGATTCTGTGATTCTATGGTGCTGTGATGCTATGAACTTAAATGGCAGCAAGGGCGGACTCCAGCAGTGTTGCAAAGTAACCGTCATGCACTAAACATTAAACACTGTATTTTAATCATCAAGACAGATTGAAGTAGTTAATCTGTGCTTTCAATGATCAAAAATATGTGGGACTCCTGTTTATTGTCTGGGGCAGGAACACCTTTATTGATGGAAGAAGATAACAGAAGGAAACTCTGCTTCATGNTCAGAAACTGCTCTCGCTCCCCTGCATTGTCTAATATGGACCGTGTTTTCTGCAGCACAGACAGTGAGAGAGAGATCTCCTCTGCTTTTGAGTTAGTTTTTTTAGCTAACTGAAGCAGAGAAGTTCCCTGGACTGTGGCTTTTCTTTTTCTTGGCATTGCTCAGCCCTGCTTTGGACTGAAAATGCATAAGAACACCAGGATCTCACACCTGTGGCCCACCAGGGCCCCGGGACGTGGCATTTCCCAGTGCAGGAGGGACTGATGAGAGACTGAGAGAGCCGAGCTACAGCCCACAAAAAGGACTTTCTGAATCTGCCATTTCTTCAGAACAGTGAGAGGTTTTATTATTTAGTTTTATTCATTTTTTATGCTTCTGAATACTTTCCTTGTTAAATAAACAGGTTTTTTCCACTTTTCTCGAAGGAAATCTTCTCCCAAACCAGTTGTGGGAGGGACCTCTTGAATCTGCTTTCTAGAAGGAGTCCTTTGGAAGTTTCCTCCCAAATTTGCCCTAAACCAGGACCATCCTCCACCCACCTCTCTTCAACATCTTCATTAATGACTTGGACGCAGGACCCACAATTTGCTGATGACACTGTATTGGGAGAAGCTGTAGACTCCCTCAAAGGCAGAGAGGCTCTGCAGAGAGACCTTGACAAATTAGAGAGGTGAGAAATCACCAATCAAATGAAGTTCAACACGGGAAAGTGCTGGATTTGGCACCTGGGACAGGAGAATTCTGGTTGTGTGTATAGACCTGGGAAAAAGAGGCCAGAGAGAAGCACTGTGGAAAGGGATGCGAGGGTCATGGTTGATGGCAAGTTGAATCTGAGTCAGCAGTGCCCTGGCAGCCAGGAGGGCCAACCCTGTCCTGGGGGGCATCAGGCACAGGAATGCCAGCCAGGCAAGGGAGGGCATTGTCCTGCTCTTCTCTGCACTGGGGCGGCCTCACCTCGAGTGCTGGGGGCAGTTTTGGGCAATCTATTAGAGAGTGTCCAAAGAAGGGCCACGAGGATGGTGAATCATACAATCATGGAATATGTGGATTTGGGAGGGACCCATCAAGATCAGTGAGTGGGGAGGCCTTATGAGATCACCTGGTCAGTTTGGCCTGGGGAAGAGAAGCCTGAGGGGAGACCTCATTGTGTTCTTCAACATCATCACAATGGGAGGAGGAGGGGCAGACATTGATCTCTTCCCTCTCATGAGCAATGGCAGGACTTCAGGAAATGGCATGAAGCAGAGTCAGGTTTAAGTTGGATATCAGGTAAAGATTCTTCACCCAGAGGGTGGTTGGACACTGGAACAGGCTCCCCAGGGAATTGGTCACAGCACCAAGCTCATCTGAGTTCAAGAAGCATTTGGACAGCACTCTCAGGCACATGGTGGGATTCCTGGGGTGTCCTGTGCAGAGCCAGGAGTTGGACTCAATGATCCTGATGGGTCTCTTCCAACACAGCATATTCTATGATTCTGTGATTCTATGGTGCTGTGATGCTATGAACTTAAATGGCAGCAAGGGCAGACTCCAGCAGTGTTGCAAAGTAACCGTCATGCACTAAACATTAAACACTGTATTTTAATCATCAAGACAGATTGAAGTAGTTAATCTGTGCTTTCAATGATCAAAAATATGTGGGACTCCTGTTTATTGTCTGGGGCAGGAACACCTTTATTGATGGAAGAAGATAACAGAAGGAAACTCTGAACCAATTTAGTTTCTGTGGTGGTGTAGGTATCGCCTCTGTGATCACCCTCTGTCCTACTGAGATTTTTTTGAAAATACAGAAAGTACAGGGTCACTTTTGTAATAGTACCTAGGTCCCTCAGATGGAATGAAATTCATTATCTTGAGCCCCAATGCTTTCCACTGCCAACCCTCCTCAACATGGCACGTGTGTCCCAATTATTGGACTGATGGGAGAACCTAACAGTCTGTCTCAGACTGTCCTTGATATTATGAAATTAATATTCCATTTTCTTCCATTCTTGCTTCTGTTTTCACCTCACTATGAAGTGCTTTGTTACAATATACTTTCCTTTTGTTTGCTGCCCAACTACTGGCCCATAATAAAACAAGAAGAGAAAGGTGTATACCAGGAGTGTCCTGTCATTAAAAAAATAATGAAATTGTATTGGATTTCACTTTCTAGACCAGAGATGGTAAACCACTACTTCTAAATGATGGAGCCATGACATTTTCCACTTGAGGGACAAGGAGGAGAAGACGTAGGTCCTCAGTTTTTGCTGTTGTCTCTGACTCCTGGCTAAGGTCATGTCATTGCAATGATGCTACGATGACATATTCTTTTTTGTTTGGCAGAGGATTATGGCTTCAAAAATTTACTTCAAAGGTGATGTGGATGTCCTGAGTGCTCTATAATCTCGAAACAAACAGTGTTGCCTTGCTTGAGCTGTCACTACAGTATTTGACATGAAACAGAAAAGAAAAAGAAAAGTGTGTATTTTGGAGGATGTGAAGGGATTTGAATCAGTTTAGAAAGATAATGTTTCTTTAACAGGGTAATCCATATGAGACTTTCCTACAAGTACAAAAAGATCCACACCAGCCACCTCTAGGGCAAATCTAAAAAATATTGCAAATTATTTAGGCAGTCATTAAATATGACCTTTGTTCTTGGCAGCAGCACAAGGAAAGCAAGAAACAATTAAACAAGTGACTGTTGAAAGCACTACTGACTGATTTCAACACTGAGTTTGTTTTCTGCTGTAAGATGATTTTGCCTCTTGTAGTTTCATTTTCCCATGTTGGAAGAAAGACAAAGATGTCATTTTAGTGTCTACAAATCTAGTTATGTTGATTAGCAGTATACATTTAGAATTGGCATCAGTTATTTTCATGCATAGTGCAGCATCCAGCGTTACTGTTTACATTTTTATGTTTCTAGGTTATGAATTTTTTAGTAATTCTATGGAATCTGCCAAGTAAGGTGTAGTATATTGCTGAGTTCTGGAAAAAAAAAAAAGAAAAAAGCAATACTGGTCCAAATGCTCCTTAAAAACACGAGAAATTATTAAGAAAAGTCTTTTGGTCCTTTGCCCTTTCATCTCACTGAGCTGAACCAAAACAGTCTAATTGCTCAAAGAATGGCATTGGACATCTGCCGTGACCACTGACAGGTGCTAAAGAGACTTTCCAAAATGCCTAAGTATTTAGCTATCAAGCTCCTCTTGATTCTCATTAAATTAGGCAGCTTAGCACTTGGAAATTTCCCACTAGGGTCCAGATTCTTTAACATTTCTAAGAAATTGCAGGAAGATTCAGAATCTTTTAACATAAGAACCCAAATGCATTTTATTTTTAGACATCTACTGAAAAAAATTGTCTGCTTTTCTCTTACAGTAAATGCTTGCAGTAGGATGCAATTCAGAAAAAAACAGCTAAGGGATTCCATGATTGATTCTGTGAGAATACATATGGGAAACCTCTTTTAAGCAAGTATATAACAGGCTAGTTTACCTTAAATATTTTATTTCTCATCACAGTTTTTGTGAATGAGATAAAATAATTTTTGATTTTAGAAGAATTATAAATTTGAATAGGTTTTGAGTCTTCAGATCTGTTTCAGCAGATCTTCACTGGGATATTACCCTTGGAGGATGATGGCACTATCTGTCCTGACAAAAGGAGAGAAAATTTACAAAAAATTTACAGTTATCAGAAGCTCCAGGAATTGAAGTACTGAAGTAACAACATGTTCTTTCTGTGCAAATGGCAAAAACTGGACAGCAAGGAGTAGGTTCCACTACAAAGTCAACCAAAAATAGAGGTGTTTTGCAAATAATCACTTCTATTTCATAATTTACATTGTTTACATATCACAAGAATTGCCATCAACTAATTAACATGCACCATTTCTAATTAAAATATCTCACAAATTTAATAGAAAAGTCAAATTTACTCTTGAGTGGTAGGAGAACGGGCTGAGGAGAGGATGGATCTGGTGGATGAGAGCAACATATAACCCTCTGTTATCAGACACTGTGCTTTATAAGCACAGGTTAAAAGAATTGGAATTATCTTGTCAGACAACGAGAAGAATTAGAGGGGGAATGTGATGCCTCTTGGAATGTGTAAGTGGTTGGAGAAGTAGAATGAAGTACTATTTATCAGGATGTTCCCTGTGGAGAGGATGAGACCTGAAGGGCTTCAAATGCAACAAGGAAGACTTAGGTTACATGTTAGGAGAAAAAGAGTTTAACTGTAAAGGCTGGTTGGACACAGTACAAGGAGGCCTGGAGGGGCTGTGCACTTATCATCAGAAAGTGGCCTTAATAACTTCTGCTGGAGGTAGAAAAGGTCTGTCTGGCTCTGCCACAAGGCAAAAGGATGAACTAGATGAGCTCTTGGACTCCTTTCCAGCCCTCATTGCTGTGATTCTGAGATTCACCATATTGGAAAGCTTTTCTATAGTTATATTGTTCAGCAGAAGTTATTCCCGTATCAAAACTACATTATTCATGGGACACATGAGCACGTGGGAATAGAAGTTTTCTGAGGAGGGGAACATGGCATTCGTCATTTTATTATAGTTTATTTCTCAGTTATAAAACAGTGGTGTGGTCTAGCTCAAGAAATTTGGGAGTTATCAAGAACCCTTTTATTAGGAACCATCTGGTTTTATTTCAGTGTTTCAAAGGTTAGAGGCTAGATGCCCAGCAGTAGTTTCATTTCTGTAGCCTAAACAGTCACTTAGAGGCTTGCTTATGCCAAAAAGAAAAAAAAAAATGGAAGAGGTTTATTACATTAAGAGAGCTATTTTTTACAAAATTTTAAATAATGTCTGAACGTCCTTCTATTATTTCATAATGTGTACCCTTAAATAACATGCTGTTATGCTAGTCACATCATTAAATTAACCCAATTGGAAACAAATTAAGTACCAGATATAGTTTAATTGCCCATGTAAGTAAAATACAAATGGTAAATAAATAACTTTAACAGTAGTAAAAGGTCTGATACTGACATTGCATCCTAATGAAGCTCATTTTTAGCACAGATGATAATTTGCTTAAAGAAGAAGCAGTTTAACTTTGACAGTAAATACAGCTTTCAGGCCATGCAGAGGAGATACAAGTCTGAAGTCATATTCCCAGATACCTATGTTATTGTAAAAAATAGTTCCTTATGTGCAAGGGAATGTTTCCCCTGCATTAAACCATGAATATACCAGTGGCATGCAAAAGGAAATGCCTGCATATGAACATACTGATCTGGTGCTTTCTTTGGTCTCTCAGACACAGGGAAACAAGAACCTCAGATGAAATCTGGGCCTAGGAAGAACTGCTCTACATGTTGCTGATCCCTGAACTCCAAGAACAAGCTACTTTATCTGAATTCTCATCTTCATGTATTTTCCTTGAAAATAAGTACTCTGCCACTCTTAATGGGAGTTCAACTTCTTATGCCTCCACCTCCATGAATGTATGCCAGTTTAAATATCAAAACTGCTGTGTGTATAATTGAAAATAAAGATCTCTCATCTTCCTTCCTACAGAGCACTTTAAATGCCACATCCCAGCCTGTAATTTATTGACAGAAGGAAAGGCTACTACCATAGTTTATCGGCCTTCCCCTTGCTCCCAGAGGAGGCTGAGGATGCACTGCAGCCTCCCAAGCAACCCCTTGCTGTCCCTGCATGCAATCCTTGCAGAGAACAGGCACTCAGGTGGTTCTCAGACATTAGTGCACAAAGAGCCCTTCTCAATGCTCCCAAAAACTTGCCAGCCCCATACTCTGCTGCCTGCAGGTACCTTCCTGGGTTGTCCTTTCCAAGAGGTCTGGCCCTCTGCTTCCATTCTGTCTCTTGTAATGAACTGTATTTGGATAATGGCTGCCCCTCCCTCCTCCTACCTACCCAGGCAGCTGGAGTCATTATATCCTGTCTTCTTGCATTTTTTTATTTCTACACCTCATCAACGCTTGTTTTTTGTAAGTGGTTGGTCTTTGCAGACTGGACTTCCCTCAGCATGTTGAAAGAGCTTGCCAGCCTTGTGGAAGAGACCAGCTTGGAACATAAAAACATCTGATAAAATGCATTATGAAGTCCATTAAACTCCCATCATGGGTTGTCCTTTATCATTAACAAAAATGTTACAGCATCTCTTGTTTATCATCACATCCTCCTCTTGAAAGTCCTGTCTGAAAGCATTTAAAGTCTTTACATCTCATCTCTCAAATTTCTTTTATTTTATTCACCAACTCCTCATTTTGGTTATGCATTGTAGCACAAGAAACAGGTCCCCATCTCAATTTCCCAAAGAAAGAGTGTAGGAATCAAAGTTAGATGTCAAAGTGCATTCACTAATAGGGGTTTAAGGGAGTAAGCAGGGTTTATTCATCTACTAATCAGTGTTTTTTGATTCTTGGGTTAATGACAGTCCATCAGGTTCTGTTGCTCAGCAAAAGCTATAATCAGAAACAAAATCTAGCTGAGACCATTTCTATTATTCTACAGTGTGTGAGTTTAATGTCCTGTACTTTGAAACAACTCTCATTTCATTTCTATAGAACTTCCATAGTGTAAAACATTATATTCACTGGGTAGATCAGTAATTACATTCTTGTGGAAGAATCATCCTCTTCTCAGAAAAAACCCCACCAAATCAAAGCTATAATCATGAATAAGGAAGGATAATTCAAGCTATGCTTTTTGTTTCTTACTGCTTTGGCATCCTTCCTTCTACGGTTTTCTGTTCAGCTTAAGTGATTTGACTTCCTGAGCCAATTCTTTAGACAAACTAGTGCTCTAATTTTAGGTTTATCAGATGGCTTACAAGACATTTTCTCTGTGTGGTTCTGCAGTGTCCATTTCCATACAGTCATTACTGTGTTGGGGGTCAGAAGAAGGAAGAACATTTAAACTCTTATTTCTAATTCATCCTGTGTATATTTGCAGGGAATTTAGTTCCAAGAAAGCTCTAAATAATAAAATGCATGGCCTCACAACATGCTGCAAAGTGCTCATTATCTGAATACACTCTGACTGCTTTTGCAAACAGATGCTCCAAATACTGTTCTTAATTAAATATCAAGGGTTGGATTCAAATGTTGGTCCATGCCAGCAGAAGATAGCACAAATCCTGGCACTGGGCCCCAATCCAACAAAAGGATGGTTGTGAATGCCTGAAGCATTGCAGGCTTCCCTCTCTTGTGGGCAGACTTGCCAGACATTGAGATATACTGCAGTCTGGATTTTGGGGTGTTTCTCAGGTGTCAGGGTGGGAGTGCAGTCCAGATGGCTGCTTGACAGCAGACTTGTGTATGGATTGGGCATGATGCTCTCCAGTCAGGCTGGTGAGAGCTGCTATCGTCAACAACAACCACTACGAATTCCTTGAATCTTTGAGGAATATACAGGAGTCAAAGTCAATTCAGGAGCTGAAGGAAGAACTATGAGCTGAGCTTTCACTTAAACAATTCCTCTTTTTTTCCTACCACCTTATGGGATTTTTTTCTGCTTAGTAATGGCTGTGCAATAGTTTTTAGATAGTGATGGAGGTGGTAAAAGATTTATTTTCAGAACGTGGAGTGAGTCTTAATACTTGGGGTTTTGTTTCGACAAGAAGAGATAAAACACTTGGAAGAGAGGCAAAGAAAAAGAAAATGCAGGCAGCAAAGGGATCTTTTCTTTGAGCTGATGACTTTTGAGCTACATCAACATTGCATAATGTAACCCGTCTAAAGAAGACTAACTAACCTTGGAGACTACCATGGCTGTACAACCTTCCTGATCTGGTACCAGAGATTTCAAATATTTCCAAAGACAGTATTTCAGATATTCAATGATCTAGCATTTACCTGCAGAGAAAGGCTGAAGAAAAGCAAAGACATAGCACAGTCAGATCAGCCATTGCATAATATATACTAATCCCACATAGTTTATGGTGTTGTTTTTTTTTAAGATCATTTCTTCTCATGGGTTCACAGCTCTTTTGGAAAAAGATGTAATCTTGGACAGCAAGGATAAACATTTTCCTTAGGAGGCACACAAAAAATGAGGAGAACAGAAAAGAAGCAGGAAGCAAAAATTAAAATGGACAAAGAGGCAGAAACATGATGGGTTGCCAGCTGGGTTCCTTTTTGGTCCCCTTCTCTAATAACTGGTCAAATTATTTCTTTGGCTTAATAGGGTACCCTGGGCTCAAAGTCGTGGGTGTCCTGAGGCAAAGGAGCTCATAGAGCTCAACAGCTTTCCTGGCTGCCAGGCCCTCCCAGCCCCTGTGTCAGGCTATGAACCTCCTCAATTGTCTATTACCTACTTTGCAACCCAGAACTTTTAGTCAGTTGATTAATATCCAATGGTTTGTGTTTTTAATTTAAAAGCCGTAGTGTTACCACCATGTTTTGATGTATGAAGTAGGGTTTTAT
>WAAG01082792.1:0-11870 GCA_013390105.1 Tichodroma muraria
ATCCAAAATACAGCACTGTACCAAGTACTAGGAAGAAAATTACCCTTATCTCAGCCAAAACCAGGACAGTACCCACCCCTTATTCTGTTCCATTTATGTCATGCTCAAGTCCCACACTTTCCAATACACCATCACCTTTCCTGTGTTTTGCTATATACACAGATACTGCCACAGGGGACATGTGAATTGGACTTCTGGATCTGTGGGTGGCTGCACATTGTTCAGGTCATAATAAATCATCTCTAGCATGACTAATTCCCTCAGGTACTGGATACTTCTCTCCACAGTAGTCCATTTTCCTGAGTTACATAAATATTTTCCTTGAAGGGATACTTTTCCTTCACCCTTGACAGGAGTTGCTTGCAGAGGCTGAGAACTTGCATCCCTTTTCCAAGTGCCTTGCCAATGCCCCTTTCCCTAGAAAATGATCCCAGCCATTTGGCTTTCTTCCTCTCTAATTCCAGGCTAACAGCCTCATCACCCCATCACCAAGGCGGCCAGATGTGCTCATCTGATTGACAGCTAAAATACTTTGCATATCCTGCAGCTCACTCAGGGATAGGGATCAAGTGGTTACCTCCTTTTCTGCCTCCTCCTCATGTTCTTGTGGTGGCTCTGCTTAGTCCTCCTTTTCTAAAAGCAATGGCTCCATTTCTTCCTGTGTACAGGGGGCACAGGCTGGTTCTCTGGTTCAGCTGCAGTGCCTGTCACAGGGGTTGGAACAGGCTGTTGTTTTGTTGTCTGATCCAGAGACCTTTTTCTCCCCTTGAAGGTAACGAATTAGTTTTTCCAGATTCTGCACCTGCTTAGGGATGAAGTTCTGAAACAGTGGAAGTGCCCACAGTCTTTGTCACTTGCCCATACTATCCCACACACTCTGCCACCAATAACTATCTGGCCTCAGGGCAGACCACTGGGTGGTATTCTTAAACAGTTGTTTATTCTTAAACAAGACCTGGAACCTACTCAGGACACATAGCAATACAAATATGCTGGTTTCAACATTCCAAATATATTCAAAATTCTCAAGAGCTGCTGTAATTAGCCTGGAGGAGAAGGGGAAAATGAAAGGATGTCTCTCCACCATGGACTGGGTCTCCAAGAAGGAAAGGTAAAAAGTACAACTATTAATAGCTTCTGATAGATTCTCCCAAAGCACAGAGATGATGGCAAGACTGAGCACAAATACCAGATCCATTTCAGAGCTAGCAATTCTACCATATCGTAAACCAGAGTTACAAAGCACAACACAATAACCTTGGCCTAGTTCCCACAGGTGACAAACAGCACAGTGGGGAACACCTGCTGCAAGTAAGGCATCACATAATGCAACTTCAAGAACAAGCACACCAACTTTGAGAGAAAATGACTCAATGTTGTGACCAGTGACCATTAAACTAATAAACCTAACTTGTTCTAGCACGTTCTGGTCAGATTTGTTGTTACCTCAACCCATCATGCTTACCCTAAGACAGGGACTTTTCAGTGTCCCATGCTCTGCCAGCAAGCAGGCACACAAGAAGCAGGAAGGGAGCACGGCCAGGACTGCTCATCCAAACTAGGCAAAGGGATATAAACCAGGGAGACTTAGCTGGGAGGCACCAGTCACTGGCAGGGACAGACTGGGCATCCTTCAGGGCTTAGTGAGCAATTGTACTGTGCATAATTCCTTGTTTCTCTTGGGCTTTATTTTTCTCTTCCTTCTTGTTGGGCACTTGGCATCTAGCCAGGACCAAACCACAACAAGCAGCTAAAAGAAATATGTTGGAGCAAGACACATTTAAAAATGGAAGCACTTATTGTAATCCATGAACTAAACATAAACAAATTAAGTAGGCAATGACGTGGCTTCCAATTTTTAAACCTGAGGAGATTCCATAGGAAACCTTATCTTTAGTTTACAAAGCTTTCTGCTGTTGTATATCATAAGAATCATTTTGGCTATGTACTTCTGAAATATGATAAGGACCATTTGCAGACCATACAATCACTTAATGAATGCACAAAGTACCAGCTTTTTACAATGTACCAAGGTACCAAAGTTGTATGATAAGAATAAGATCATAATGGCAATAGTTTGTCCACGGGTCTGGGTTTATACCAGTACTTTCTGCACACACTGTTTAATGTATTTAGCTTCTATGAAGAATTTGATAACAGTAAATCAATACTGTCATTATTTAATAATATGGCTGCATTCCGTCCTGCCGGGCGGAAATAGTCAATTCTAACTTTCCAACATCTTAATTTCAGAGGTCAATTTATCAAATGGGCAGCATTAAATAAAAACCACCCAAATCAGAGCAAACCTAAAGGTCTAACATGATTTTGTTCAGTATGAGAAATACCCGGTGACATATCTTTGCCATGCAAATGCATCCTGAACATACAGGGTGAAGAAAGCTGTGTTGTATCCTGTTTACCATGTACACAGAGACTCCTATTACAGGCCTATTACAGAGGCAGAGCCACAGTGTGAATGCCTGATCTCCCGAAAGGTGGGTAAGAGCTTCCCTGAGGAGGCATCCCAGTGGTGCAGGGACAACAGTGGCAAAAGCACAGCAGGGATCAGCCAGCACTCCAGGAGAGAAGACGTCCATAGCTAGGCCGAAGAATGCTCTTCTTGGGCAGGCGATACCTTCTGTTACTGTAGTCTGGCTGGGTCCTGACCCAAGCAAGGGGCACTTCTGAAAATCTTTGTGCTTAAGATGCTGTAATTTGTCCCATTAACATATCAGAAAAAGTGTTAACCCCCAAAAATGCAAACAAGATGGTTCTGCATCCAAAACACTTAGGTACACTTAGGTACAAAATACTTAGAATGGAGTGAGACTTAAGATAACAGGAATTTGGATACACCAGACATGTAGCTCCGCACATGGCTACTTTTCTCTATTTTTTACAACCTCACCAGCAGAAAAAGTTCCTGAGAAAACACAGATCTTTTGTGATACCTTATGTTGGCAGCAGGGGCCTTGTTACTTTTACAGGCCTGACCACAGAAATACAATGTGTAGTATGTCTGTACCAGAACCTCTCTTGGGCTGGTCTAGATCTAGATCTAGTGCTTCCCTCTTCACTTCTAAGGAAAGGACCCTGTTGCCACCTCCACCTGCCAAGAAAATGTGAAGAGGATGCTACTGCTTCAGAGAGGGAACACAGTTTCCGGGGAGATACTGCAGCACAGATACCTTCAGCACCAATGACAACAGCTCAGCACTCTCTTCCCACCCCAGTCAATCAGGGTCACCTTCTGGGTTTCTACCTCACAATGCTCCCAGGCTTAACAGCATCATGCAGCTTTGCTGGATAAGGCTGAGATGGTCAGCCCTTTGCAGGATCAAATCCATTACTTAAAATTGAATCAGGGTTACCAAGAACTAAATGGAAATAATGTTGTTTCCCAGGACACAGCAGATCTTTCACAATGTACTGGGGTGCATGTTTTTCGTCTCCACTCAACTATGAACAATAGAAAACTCTCTGCTTTTATTAAAAACTTTGAGGGATTATTATTTTAGTTAAGCCTTTAAGAATTTATACCTATCTGGAAAGGGCAGATTGTGTAATGTGCTTCCTGTTTTCACCATAGCTGGATACTGCTTTTTGCTGTTGCCTGTTATTACCCAGTTAATATGAACCGCTAGGAGTTTATTTTTAGTTCACTTGAGCCTATTGTAAGGTCTGTTCAACAACTTCCAACCAGAAAATGTAGCTCCTGCATCTAATGCTGAGTTTAGAAATATATTCTTAAATACTTTTAAACAGCCAAGGCATAAAGTGAAAATAGATAATGAATAGTTGTTGAATATTAGCAATCTGTTCAACTCAAAGATTACATTTTATTTTCAAATTATACCCTTAATTTCTAAAGTAAGTATTTATTTGATAAAGAAGTCATGCTCCATTCATTTAATTGCCAATTAAAACAGGGGAGATGAATAAATATTTGCCAAAATGAGCAGAGGAGTATTTTTATTTGAGGAAAAATATGTAATTATTTAAATGTCTTGAGATTATAGAATTAAAAGCTCTGAAGTCTTCTGTGTCAGACACAATTTGTTTATTCTATATCAAATCACATTCAGCACAAATGAAAAGTACTGAAGAGTACTTTTGAAATGAGACTGAATGTAAACTCTGGAAAGGACATTTTTTTACAACAGTCTTTCAGCCTCTCACAGAAAGTAATTTTAAAATATTACCATCATCATCATCAAATATGTTAAGTAGGAAGGGACCAATCAGGATCATCAAGTCCAAGACCTGGCCCTGCACAGGACACCCCAAGAGTCACACCATGTGCCCAAGAGCATTGTCAAAACTCTTCTTGCACTCTGTCAGGCTGGTGCTGTGGCTATTCCTCTGGGGAACCTATTCCAGCTCCCAGTCACCCTCTGGGTGAAGAATCTTTTTCTGATATCCAACCTAAACCTCCCCTGACACAACTTCAGGCCATTTTATTGGATCCTGTTACTAGTCCTGTCACAGAGAAGAGATCAGTGCCTGCCCCTCCTCTTCCCCTCACGAGGAAGTTGTAACTGCAATGAGCTCTCCCCTCAGTCTCCTCCGGGCTGAACAGACCAAGTGACTTCAGCCTCTCCTCATACGGCTTCCCATCGAGGCCCTTCATCATCTTCATTGCCCTCCTTTGGCTGCTCTCTAATAGTTTAATATTTTCTCTTGTGTCACCCAGAACTGCCCCCATCTCTTGAGGTGAAGCTGCCCTAGAGCAGAGCAGAGCAGAGCAGAGCAGGACAATCCCCTCCCTTGCCTGGCTGGTGATGCTGAGCCTGATGCACCCCAGGACAGGGCTGGCCCTCCTGGCTGCCAGGGCACTGCCATGGTCAATTTTCAATCAACCAGGACCCCCAGGTCCCTTTCCACAGCACTGGAATGCTGAGATCCTTTCCAGCATCTCATTCCTGAGTTTGTACATCCAGAGTTGTCCCACTCCAGGTGCAGAATCTGGCACTTTCCCTTGCTGAACTTCATACAGTTGGTGATTGCCCAGATCCCTAACTTGTCAAAGTCTCTCCTCCAATAATATTATCATCACATAGAATCACAGGATAATTCAAGTTAGAGGAAATCTCAAGTCCAATATCTTGCTTAAAGCAGGACAAGCCTCATGGGTCCACTCAATCTGACTTCAAAATCCTCAAGAATGGGGAGTAGGTAACCTCCTCTGCAAAACACATTCCAGTACCTTGAGTTTCGATGTGAAAAGGTTTCTCCTCACCCATATTGAGAACCTCTCTTGTTTCAACTTCTGCTTGTTGACTATCAGTCCCCCACATTGTGCCACTGAGATGTGCCAGGCTCTGCCTTTACAACCTTGTCCCATGTAGGGGGATGCTGCTATTAGGGGCCCCCAACACATTCTCCCCGTTCTTAGGCTAAACAAACCCTACACTCACATACTCTCTCCCCTGGGCAAGCACTCCAGCCCCTGATTGTGGTCCTCTACTAAACTCACACCAGTTTGCCACTGTCCTTCTTGTTTGTAAGGGCCCCAAAGCAAACACAGTATCCCAATGTGGTCTAACAGGTGCTGTGCTACATGGGAATAACCACGTCCCTCCAGGTACTGCACTCCTGTTGCTATAGCCCAGGATGCTGTTGGCCTCCCTTGCTGCCAGGACAGACTGCTGGATTCTGCTCAACCTGATGTCCATGAGCCTTTCAGGCCCGTTCCACAGAGTTACTCACTCTGCCAACAGCCTGTGGTCCTCATGGGCTCCCTCCTTCCCTGGCACAAGGTTTGCCCTTGATGAATTTGTATTAACTTCATTATGATAGATAATGCCATAAATGATTCTTAAACAGAAGTTTAACATTTTCCTCCTTTCTGTTTTACTGTACTACTGCAGACTCATTTTACTATAATTTAGCTGAAAGAGAAGGGTCACATAAGTCAGGATAAATGTAAAATCTGTTCAAAAATGGAGATAAAGAAGTCTGTCCTGTTTTTCATGCAGAATTTCTTTTTCACTGTGTTCCACTTGACATGTATATTTTACATTTGCTGTTGTAACTACTTTGGCTTTGACAGACACAAAAGAATTACAGAAGCATTGCACTAAAAAAAGCCCCAACTTTTTGTTTCTTAAGCTAGTCTGATAAGCCATGAGTCACAGTACTTTCTATGAGCATACACTTTCAACAACTTCAATACTAAACCTTAGCTATGATAATCACTATGTTATTTACTTTAAGCCAATTTTATATTAATAGCAGTAAGTACTCCGCAGGAAAAGTGAACATTAATTGGCAACAGATACATTTAAAAGGATTTATAGGTGAGGGATGCAAGTTTGACAAGTTAATTAACAGTAGTTTCTTTAAGTTTCAATTAATTGCATATATCAGTGATACTAAAGGAATTTTTTGAATTCTTGTAAAAATAATATTTCTGGCCAACTGCTGCCTGTGAAATTTCACAAAGAATACTGCCCTTCTTAAAAAAAATGCTATGAATTACAAAACTGAATACAGGGTATAAGCCTTAGGTATCAAGCCTGAACACAGGGTATAAGGATGCTTTTCTCTGTCCTTTCAAGAAGATTATGCAATCCCAAGTAGCCATATCAATACTTAGTTTAAACTTTATTAAAAGAAATACAAAAGCTTCAGGATTGAATTATCAAAGCTAGCTATTACAGGCTGTTGAACAAAGGCCACATTTTCATTTTTAAATCTTTGGGGGTTTGATTGGGGGGTTTTGCTACATGTCACTAGCACTGTGTTTGGGGTTTTTTTAACTATTTATTGCCTTTTACTTTAGAAAATTCACTTTGGAGATAAAAATAAAATCAAGATAAAATCTTACAAGAAAATTAAGACAATTTTCAGTGAAAGCTACCTGTGTTTGTTTTGCTCTTTGAGTATCTATTCAATATTAGGTCTGCTTCCCTGCTCACCTTTTCTTTACATCTCCCTCAAAAACAATTAAACATCAAAGACTTCATCATTAGGAATTATACAGCAGGTATTTGGTTTATTTAGAATATTCATAGTCCCCACATGTAACAAAATGCATTTATGGTGGGCTGAACTTGCTCTGCTGCCAGCTGCCCACCCAGCAGCTGTCTTACTCCCCTTCCTCAGCAGGACAGGGGGAGAAAATTAGAAAGGATAAAGACAAGGAGGTCAGCCATCAATTACTGCCACAGGAAAAACAGGCTAGAGTAAGAGTAAAGAAACAAAGACAAAAGTAAAACCATCTACTCCTCATTTCTACCTTCCTCCCAAGCTTTCCTTTACCCCCGACTCCTTTACCCTCTCCTCACCAAGCAGTGTAAGGGATGAGGAATGGGATCTGTGGTCAGTCCATAACAGCTCCTCTCTGCTGCTCCTTCCTCCGCATGCTGTTTCCTGCTCCAGCCTGGGTCCTCTTCATGGGCTGCAGATCTTCATGGACTGCCCCAGTTTGGGCCCTTCACCTGTGCTGCAGCTCCTTCAGGATAAGACTGCTGCAGCATGGGGGCCTCCATGAGCTGCAGTGTGGATTTCTGCCTCCCCATGGGCTGCAGGGGCTCAACCTCCATCACCATGGTTTTCTCTAAGAATTGAAGGGGAGTCTGCTGGGACACCTGGAGCACCTCCTCTCCTCCCACTGCTCTTGCCTCAGGGCTCTCAGGGTTGTTTCTCTTTTATTTGTCTTCACCCCTCACTGCCAGGCAGCATTTTGCCTTTACACACATTATTTCTCAAGTACCACCACCATGGCTGCAATGGACTCAGCCAAGGGCTGTGGTGTGGCCATTGGATTTGTCTGGAATGGGCTGTGGCCAGCAAAGGGCAGCCTTGGCTGCTTATCACAGAGATCCCTGCCAGCACCTGGGCACCCACACCTGGTACAGCATGGCCCAGACAGAACCGAACTCTTTGGTCGCCCCCCAGTGCCCTATAGTGCATTGGCTGATTCACCCTGGCCATTCAGAGGGGTCTCTTTTTCCATCTTTCCAGTGTAGCCCACCTCTAGGGGGAAATCTAGAACTGGAAAGACATTAACAGTCTTGACATGTCTGTCCTCACCTGTTACAGCCAGAAATGTTCAACACGCTGTTCTTGCACTGTCTCAGGTTCAAATACTGATTCCCACACACACCAACCAAAGTGTGTGGGAACACGCTTGCTCACCTGCAGAAGCTGTCTCCTGGGATTATTTTCCTGTACAGACAAGTTAGGCACGTGGAAATTATATGGTTGAAAGCAGAATTTGTCTATCATGCTGCATGTAGCAAGCCTTCTTCACAGAACTATACCTAAGGATAAGAGTTTTGTCCAGGAACTGTAACACTGATTTAATGTCCTTGAAGCACAGCACACTGCAGATCCATTTACTTATCAAGTAAAGCATTTTTTAAATCTTACTGGAAAAATTATTTGAAAAACACAAGAAACACTTTAACTACAAGCAACTAAAGTAAGAAGAGGTGAATTTTGCATTGTCAGCACTCCGTCTGTTTTAATTAATGAAATTAAAATGAGAAGCAGGGAAATATTTTAACTTAACCTTCTAAAGCAGTTTAACCCAGTGAGATCATTTAGGGCAGAGGATAACCTGCCATGAGAGGTCATATCACTGAAGCACTGTATTTACATGATGAGGAGACAAGCAATTAAGGAAAACAGTGTGGCGGCCCATGCAAGTTCTCTTCCAGCAGTGCAGAGGGAATCCCAGGTCATTAAAAGATAATTTTTCTTTGATATTCTGACGTGTAATCTGTTATGCCCAAATATAACATTACGTTTCATTAGCCACAGAAAATACATCCCATGCTGGAATTGAATACAATGATCGAACAGCTTTAGATGTTCAGTAAATTGACAACTGTGCACCACAATTCTGGTACGTCAAACCCCAAACTACATAAAACTGCAATATTTATCTCCAAAACCATAACTGTCTAAACATTTACATCAAGTTTCTTCCATAAAACACACATTGAAAGTTTAGAAATGTTGACTGAATCATTTCCTGTGACTCAGTGATTTGCTATTGCATCTGTGCAGAACGCCAGGAGAGCTGTTTTTAGCTTGACAATTTTACAATTCAGTGGAATGTTAATCGCCTCTTAAATTTCATATAAAACAGCTACTTATCACGTCCTTAATCTCTTATCAGATATTATCTAGAGTAAAAAACCCAAGATAGATTATAACCATGGAGAGAAGAAGCAAGAAAATTCTCCCATATAGCCAATCTCAGATTAAAGATTATCATGACTGTGTGCCAACTATTTCCTGTGATTGATCTGATATCTAGAGAACCATTACACTGTTCCCCTGTCATATATTACCCAGCATACATGACAAGAATGGAGAGGATGCTGCTGCAGCTAAAAGTTGTAAACTTGCTCCCAGTAGCAGCCAAAAGTAGTTTACCATGCCCTGGGGTCACCCTTAGAGCAGTCCATAGGCATAAAGTCTGTGGCAACCACCTCTTTAAAGCAATTACACCACAGTGAAATCTAACCAATCTAAAGGTGGTTTGAAACAGGGCAAATCCCACATCTGTCCTTAAATCTCATGGGATATTTTCTGTGGCTTTGTAGTATGGAACCTCTACTTTTTTTAACAAGTTTCACATCCCCCACTAACATACTCCACAACTATAGAAATAAAAAGAATTTAGTGCATGTCTGTATAAAACCCTTATGAGAAGAGTGAAACTGAATACCCACACTGTGCTGGCACATAGACAGAGTAAACAAACCGGAAAAGAAGAAATAAAGAAAGAAAGAAAGACAGAAAGAAAGAGCAAGAGATCTTTTTCCTTCCCCCCCCTCCACCCCGTTTCCAACCCTTCTACTTACTCCAAGTTTAAGTTTAAAGTAAGCTTTAAAAGTAGGTTAAAAAATATTGTCAACTTGATTTCTTTTCATTTACACTTCTCCATCAACTCCTTTTCAAAGATACTCAGGTTTCAGAATGCACTGTTTGTTTGTATTAGGAGAAGCTCTTGCTGCGTGACTGCTTAAAGCAGATAGGATCGAGCAAACTGCGTGGCTTTTGTTGAGCCTGCCTTTTAGAGCAAGTATCTTTGAGGCACAGCCTACTGAGAAGAACAGCTTTTCACAGGAAACAGAAGAAACTACTGTGTGCTCGAGACAAATGGGATTTTCCCCAGGCAAGAGAGATGTAATAAACATCTCAGTATTAAATTAGTAAAGAAATATGAAAGTTTGTGGGTTGATCTTTGCTTTTATGAAGACAAAGGATGAAAACATCCATGGTAAAGTACCTACAAATTCCTCTAGAGCAGATTTCAGATAGAAATAAAAAATTTAAATTAATTCTCTGATATATGCCTTCAAACCAGACAATGTGACAAGAATTTGTAAGGAACAGCAGAAATGTGGAACCCATTCATTCTTTGTCACACCACACCAACAGACTGCTCTAACACGTCACGTTTCCATTCCGCCCTTTTTCTCATGCTCCTCATTGTCCATGCGCACCTTATAACTGCCTTTCCCATTCTTCATCTTCAGTTAGTGTTCTGTGTGACTCCATCTTTTTTCCCCTGTTCCTGATACAGGGGTCTTTGACTCCGTAGGACACACATTCACTGCCCCCACGTCCAAGTGTTCTAGTCCCTTCCTGCCAGTGGGGCTGCCTGCCCCTCATCCCTTCTTGCTGACAGCTGCTGCAGTGTCCACTGGAGATTATTAGTAACAATTTAAAGACAAAAACTCCAGAGTCCAGTCCCATCCAAAGAGCAAGCACAGTTTGGAGCTGGCATGTAGGGGGAAAAGGAATGCTGAAAAACCTGCATCAAAGCTGTATGCAAAACACTACCTAGGGCCAAGGTGAAGGTGCATGCCCAAAGGTCTGAGCTGGCTGCAAAGATATGTTACTCTGAACACTTTTTTATAAATATCTCTTTCTTTACTTAATGTCACGGTGGACAGAACCACTCCCTGACAGATATTCTAAAGTCTAAATGTAGGATCCTTGAATCACTAACGCTTATACCACTAAAAAGGGTACTACACATACTGCTAACAAGAGGTCTAATTGTTTCTGCTTTTTATCTTTATTCAACTAACACCATTTTTAAAAGAACAAAGTATCTAGGTAGTCTAATACTCCCAAATCTAGAATCCAGTTTTTCCCAAGTTTCTCTTACAGAGAGGAAGAGCTACATTGGTAAAGAAAATTCTACAGTCATCAGTGAAAGGGACAAGTTTGTTCTGGCCAACTGAGTGTTGAAGTTGTCAGTCATTCAAGTCAGTTTGTTCACTGAAAACAAGAATTCAGACTTATGAAAATATATTATTTGACTTTGCTCTTCCTAGTGGGCCCTGAACCACATAAAATTCTCTCTGTCCTTAATTATTTTGTCTGAATTTAGGAGAATGATCCTATATTTAGCTGTTAGTGTATAATCCTCATGAGTCTCAGACTAAAATTGTTGGTTGATATTTGACCTGTCTTTCCCTATTAGTCATTGCTTCTAAAGACCATTGTATTTATGGCCCATCTCTTCTTGCTCTAATCTGAATGTCCACAGGAAAAAAGCACTGGGTAAAGCAGTGAAGCTTACTCCACATTTTAAATCAGAGTTCTAAATGTCTGACACTCAGTATTTTGTTGCTGTTTTACTTCTACTTACCTGTTTTTCCCTTAGCTGGAGATTTTATTTGATGCTAAGTGATTCACATAAAAAAAAACCTACAGAAGACATGGAACATATCTCATGAAACAAGAGAAGACCAACATTTAGGTCATGGAATTCAGCAAACTCAGAAAAATTCAGGCATGTGAAGAGCAAAAAATGCAGTTTATCTATCAGTTCCTCATGAAAGTGGAAAAAAAAGGAAAAAATGGCATTTGCAAATTTTAGTAAGGAAAACTTC
>WAAG01082796.1:0-47117 GCA_013390105.1 Tichodroma muraria
AAAACAAAAAACCTCCTTATTTATTAAACAAAAAGCCAGGTTATTTCAGAGAAGAACTGATACTATTTAAAATACCTAAAATTTATCGGTGTATTCTTTTCGAGTTTTGCCATTCTATACCTTGGTTCTTTTGTGCAGGAATGAGATCTTTTTATTTCTCCTATAGTTCTAGTGTTTTTATTCAATTAAATACCTTAAGAATTAATTTTTTCATATTTAAAAATACGGCTTCTCATTCTCTGTATTAATAATCACACAATAACTGTGTATTATCCACTAATTTTCATTACTACATTTTCCTAGAATCTGATGACTTCTTATTTTCCTGCTTGTCAGGAAGGAAATGTATAAATAGAAAATCGAATTGTTGATGCAATCGTCTCTAGTGCATTAATAATTATCTAAAGCTTCTAGGCAATAACATGTACTGAGACTAAGTCTTTAATAAAGGTAAATAAGCACTGAACTAGGAGAAACAAGGCAAAACTGAGCATTAAAATAAAATAAATTTAATACTCTTATGGTAGATTTGGGAATAGATTACTGGCCCACACAAGTCATTTGCCAAAGATGCAAATGGTTTTAAAACAAGAATGGTTTTAGGCTTCAAGTGTCAGGAAAGGACTCTTCAAGTTTTTGTGTTGGCTTCCTGTCTTCAGCTGCAGGCTTCACCGCAGTTCAACAGCTGAAGCATGACCACTTGCAGTAAGAAGCAGAGGCAGACTAATAGGAGAGGGTTGGCTATTGGGGTTTTTTTGTTACTGCTTGTTAGGCTTCTTTCACATTCCTAAGTTAGTCTAAGATAATTCTTAACCTTTCAGACTTTTATCTTGCAAAACCACAGGAAAAAGTACATAGAACCTTTCATCAAAGTGGCTCAAAATGTGATGTGCTTCATGTTGCCACCGGTTGACTGTATCCTGTTCAGGAGGTAGAATATGTGTAAGAATGAAGGAAGTCAATCTCTCCCAGTTCAGTGTTTAAAATAAACAAGGACTGAAGTTCACCATTAGGATAATTCAATTTGTGTGCAGGCAGCTTCTGGTATGTCTTTGGAGACAAAGACTTTCCTCTAGTACTTGCCGAGGGTGAGGGAACATAGCAGATCTTACCAATGGTATGTGTGAGCACAGCTGTCATCTCCCGAGTTTGAACGTGTTTGTTGGCCAGTCCAGAGAACCAGAAAGATGATTGACTTAGTCATAACCAGAATTGCAGGTGTGAAGCGTTGAAGCCTGATGTTTGAACAGCCAGCATATTAGTAAGAGTTGATATTCAGATTTAGTATATCCTTTTAAGAAAAGAAGTAATTCCCATTAAATCTTTCTGAAAAGACTTACAAAAAAGTGCTAGAAGCACTTGCACAAGGTATTACAGGTTTGGGCTGAGAAGTACTCTAAAATGCTGCTGCATCTTCCTAGTTGACTACAGTGGAATGGTTTGTTTCACAGCAGTTAGATTCTTGCTGGCAAATTAAGAGCTCTGACAATTACTGCTGTGTCCTTGGGGGCTTTCAAGGGCAGGCAGTGGTCATTTAGTTTTATTCAGAAAACTGTTCCTACTAGATGCTGAATCAAGATGCTGTAATTAACTGCCCATGTATTAGTATGTATCAAAGCTGAATGCGAGTTTCACATGATAGCAGGAGCATCCTGAGCAAGCATGAGACCTTAACTACATATAGTGTAAAAATAGACATGTGCTGTATGGATTGCAGTTGTCAGGGTGCTGTATGCATTGCAGTGATGCAGATCACAACAACTTAGTAAATACAGATCACTTAATTGATCCAGTCTTGGACTAGCTGCACTTCAGTGGCTATGGTGACCAGCTCTGTACTGATAAACACTGCTCTATCGCTGGTAAAGGAGAGAGAAGGTGGGCATGTATTGCTGGTACTGCTTAAGCTTTGGACAAATAACCTATCAATAGGACTTAAATATCAAGATATTCCTCCTTGTGGAAAAAACTTTATGCTCCAGAGATGCTTTGCAGTTAAAGCTATTAGAAAAATCCACAAGATAAAGAGTATTCCCCATAAGCCGATGTGTTGGCAGATAACAAATTGTTAGATTTCTTGTGCTTTTGATTCTGCTATCTTCTGTACTTGAACTTTAAAAGGTTTGTAGTTTCATTGCTCTTACCTCTGTCTGGCTTTCTGTAGCCATACTGTGTCCTTGAAGGGTATGCTTTTACAGCCACTTTCTAGGATAAATCTGTGTACCCTGAAATTTTTCAGGCTAACTTAAAAGGAGTGGTCTGTGTCTACTTATGCCAGTAAAAGAAAATAGATCCTGAAATAAATGGACTAATACAAACAGAAGAAACTGAATTTATAAGACTAAATAGATAATAGGGTAGAGATTAATTTCACATGCTAGTTTTTAAATATTCATTTGCTTGCAGGTTTTATTGTTGCTTTTTATGAAGTATTTGGCATAAATAAAATTCTTCCAAAGATATGTGGCACACCAGTCCTACGTGTTGTTTGTATAGAATAGACTCTTTCATCCAAGTACGAGTAAGCTCCCAGTGCAGTTTGAATTGCAGTCTCTTTGCAATATAGCATTGGCTATGTTCTGTGAATAGCTGTTCAAAGGGATTTTTTCAATTCATCAGCCTTTGACATTCGACATGGCTTTCGAACTTCTCGCAGTACAAGATTTACAGTGTTAAAGCTCTTTTTGCCCTACTAGTGTTGGTCTGTTTAAGAAGTCTTTCCTCCTGTGCTGGTGCAATTCACCCACTCAGTTTGCATACAACTTTACCTCATTTGTGATCTAAGTGAGGTTTAAATCTTGGAGCTTGGTTGCTGCTGTGGGAGTGAGTAGAGCTGTATGTTTTAATCAAATGACCTTCTGTAGAGAAGAGGAATAATTTCTGTTTCGGGGATCACTGAAAATATTTTGGTCTGGCCAGTTAATGGAGGATGTAGAAGGAGGGCAACTCCCCACGGTGCCAGAAGCATAGGTGCAGATTGACACACCTGGCTTAATTGAAATCTCACAGAAAAACTGATAAGGAGCCTTGTTCTCTCAGTAGCTGGTAACCTTCTAACCTTCTGGTGGTCACTGGAGTTTCTTGGCACTCAAGAAAATGTCGTAGCTGCAAACCGTGAATCTCTCTAGTGGTGAGGGCAGAGTGTGTAAAGAGTTATAGAGAGCTGAGGTGTGACCCATAAACTTGCTGGCCTCCTGCTACATCCCATCCTCACAGGGCCAGAGCTGGCTCTGAACCCTTCTCCTGGCATGGTGGGGTGCCCTCAGAAGGGTGCCTTTGGCATGAGGCAGCTCAGCAGCCCATTTGACTTATCTCCAGAAAACTACTGCTGCTGCTGACTGGCTTGTGTTGAGTTCCTTCTGTTGCCAGAGAACTGTCTCTGCATCATTTGGATGGGAAGCGAGGACATGCAGTATTTTTCAGTGTCTCCATGTGTGGTTATAAAGTGAAGTTATGTACCAAGTCCTACATTACTGGAAAGGCCTAGTATTAAAGATGAACAAATAAATCCACTATGTTGAAGCCACTGAAGAAAGTCCACTTACAGGTTTTTATCCCATTGTAGCATAGGCATGGCTGAACCTTCTCTGACTTTGGTGTCAGCCTGATTTCTTTATTATCTGTCTGCTGCAATAGAAGTGATGAGAGAGATGCTATGATGATTCGCTTCATTTTGAGGAGTTTCACACAAGTTTGAGTCTACCAATAAATATTCATTATTCATCTAAATGAATTGACAGTACTTTGATTAAAGAAAAAAGCAACCAAAACAAAAACCAAGATCGGATTAGCTCTTCTTGCTCTTTCTGTGAATTACAGTTTTCTGTAGCTTAATAGTTGGCGTGTTGAGCAGAGCAGGTACCACAGGTGCCCATGTCACAGTGCAGTAGTTGCAGCCTACCATGTCCAGGGTATGCCTGTCCCAGGAGCATGTCCTGTGAAACGTTCATTCAACCTGCTGGATGGCCTTGAGAGGAAAGTGCTGTGAAGCAGCCATCATTCTGTAAGTTGGAACTAAGTTAGTTTGTCCTTTTCTGTGGTATCCTCGGAAATAAAAGCTAAAGTGAAGCAAAACTGCGGTATCAGTCATCTAATTTACAGGATAAGAAAAGATCACCAAAAATCTGTACTAAAACCTCTTCTAAAAAATTATTTTCTGCATAGCCTTCACCAAGTATATGTAACCAGTTTCTCATTCAATTCTGACTATTCAGGCATGCTGTACCTTTTTTGACTTTTAAATAACTGGCTTTTCTTTTAAAGTCTGACTTCAAGTACTCAATATCACAAAGTTTGACAAGCTTGTACCTTAATATGACTGAATGTGTTGGAGCTAGCATTTTTTTTTTTCATTTTTTTTTCTTTTCATCATAATAGAATTCTTGCTAAATTACATGACTGCTTCAGCTATGTTAACTAGCTATGTTAACAAGCAGTTAGAATAGTTTAGAAAAATGTGGTCTTGACTGTCAGCCCCTGTGGAGGATTTGGTGGAGTGACTCCAGAGAGCTACCTTTGTTTCGGAAGATAAAGGAAGTACCTGTTAGGGCAGCACATGAAGTCAAATAGAGGTGCTACAGAGCTGAATGTCAGATTGTTAGCTGTCTGGAAATGCAAGAAGACAGGTTCACCTTGTGGTTTCTTGCTGGTGATGCCAGTAGAGCGTCCAAGTTAATGGGAACTGGGCTAAGGAGGCTTATTTTTTGCCTATGTATGCAAAATAATTGGGTCTCTGATTTGGCAACTGATATATCAAATCCTTTTATTGTATTTTGTGGGTGGAGACTTTCTTCCATGGTATACCCTCTGCCCAGAGTCTTTGGACGATGTTATTTTTGCCAGGGTTCTGTATAATGGCTTGTAGAAAGCCATCCTTCAGTCATAAAACTCATCTGCTAAATTGACACTCCCATCAAGGCACACAGTGCAGCATTCCTTTTATATCTAGAATTGGATTCCAGAACACGTTCTCTAGCTGACTGTGTTATGTAGGATGTGAAGAAAATAAGCAAGAACTGAAACTGCCTTGACTTTGAAATAAATTGAAATATAATTGAATTGTTGGTTCAGCATATGTTCAAAACACTGTGTTCTTTGTTTCCCTTCTAGTCTCTGTTGGAAAAGTTCTTGATCCCTAATGCTTCGCAAGCAGAAAGTAAAGTTTTCTATTTGAAAATGAAAGGAGACTACTACCGTTACTTGGCTGAGGTTGCTGCTGGAGATGACAAGAAAGGTATTGTATGTCAGCTCGTGGATAAACATTGTCCAGTTAGATTGCTTTTGGTGGGACAGTGATACAACTCTAATTTTAGAGTAATTCTGATTTGGATGTAAATTTCTTTAGTAATAGGCTTCCTGTTTTCTGAAGGAAAAGCATAGATTGTTGGCTTTCAAATAAGTTACAGAAATTTCCACATACACACCGATGGAAGCACAAAGCAGACACTGAGTCACAAAATCTTGAAACTGTCTCCAACTTCTGTCTGCAGGTATCTGGTTTATCACTGAAGTACAGGTTTATGAATTTCTGTCTGAATGTTAGGGGGTTTACCTCTTAGTCTTATTCATGCCGTTTGTCCTGCATTTCTGCAGAATGTAAGAAGTGAGCAAAGAGACTAGAAACAGCCTGGAGGAGAAAAGGTTTAATAAAACTAATCTTACTGTTAGGAAAATTTCTTCTGTAACCACGGTAGTTTAGTGTCCAAATGTCTTCTGTTTCCTCAAGTTTATTATATTTTCATGTAAGCAGCTTGTCACAATTGCAGGTAAGTTGCCTTCACATAAATTTAGTTTAAAAAGTTAATATTAGGTACTCAAAATTTTGAGTTGCTTACCCGCTGCGGTTGGAGACATCCTAACATCATTGCTGCCTCCGTGCAGAGTCCCCTTCAGTTCAGAGCAGTGCATTAGCTGAGATCCAGCTCGCTGCCAGGCTGTTTCCTGGAGCCACTGCGGGGCTGCTGGCAGTGTGCCCTGAGGAGCAGCACGCTTCAGCACAGCCAGCCGGGTATGTCAGGCTCCCTTGGGCTGCCGGAGCCTGCAGGAGCTGGGGATGCGTCCGCGGGGTGCGGAGCGCTGAGCGCTGAGCCGCGGCTCCGCTCTGCCCTCGGCAGCACCTGCAGCCCGTGGCTTGCGCTGCTCTCAAGCCGATAAACCCCCAGTATGGCACGGCACGATGTCTGTGGGACTTCAGAGACTAGATTGAGTTTGGCATAGATGTGAAATGGACATGCAATAACTTCAAGGGGATAGATGTGTCTGCTTTACGGGCATGTGTTATATCCACATTACACAGTGAAGCCCAGTTTTCCCAGCGTGCTGGATAATAGAGAGTTACACAAAGATCCTAAGACTTAGTATGTAAGGCTCGAGTTGATTTCTGATGTTTACTGCATGCAGACTGACCCAGTCTTGGTGTCTGCAGAATTGTATGCGTTACCTCAGATAACAGTACTTCAGATCTGTTATAGTTACCGTGTTTTCCTTCGGTAATTTTAGTGATCTCTGTTCACGTGCATAGGAGGTACAATATTTTGAGTCCCAGAGTTTCTTTTTCTGTTGAGGATTAAGTTACATGCTCTAAAATTAGACTGTGAAAATCCTTGTTTAAAGTGCTTTGAAAGTTTATTTTTATTTAACCCAGTCTCCTGGCTGAGCAGTTTTTGTTGGGGTTCCATTTTTTCAAATCATCCCCCACCTCCACTGTTTCATGTCACATGTTTTTCCTCTGTGTTGTCTGTGACCTTGAAGAGCAGTTGATAATTATTGTTTAGGAAAGAATGGCTTTCTTGTTGAGTTGGACACTACTCTTCCAGCCTTTTGCAGTAAATACAGCAACAGTATAAAGCTTCCAAGTCTAGAAATTGGATTTTTATCTTCATAAACCACATTGTTTATTTTATCGAATGGGGCTTCCTTATGGCAGTCTAGCAGACAGGAATGTCAAACAGGTACCTCACTCTATTTTATCCTTGAACTTTGGAGCTGCACTTTCTAAAGAATTCAAGGTTAAAAACGTTTTTATACTGTGTGACTGATTAAAAATTAACAAAACACATCAAATTATGCACTAAGTGTTCGGAATTGTTGCTCAAAAGGTAACTGTTTTCTCAAATGAGGAGAAAAAATACACTTTTTGTTTTGAAATTATGTTAAAGAAAAATTACTAAAAAATAAAACTCAGCTTCATTCCCTGAAGTTACTTGTTTTTCGTTCTGGTTGTTTTGCCTTTCATAAACAGCACCATTTTCTAAGGCTTTTCCATTATGAAAAGAGTTAAACATTTCTCACAATTTCTAAATTTAACTTGCGGTAAACCTAGTTCTTCTCAACTGTAATGTACTAGCTTCTGGTCATTTTCAAGGTATTAGGGCAGCTGTCTGATCTGAAGCATTCCATTTATTGGTGATGAGTGCAGAGAGAACAGTGTTGATGAACTGTGCAGTGTGTGTCCTCACTCTTCCATGTGGAAGGGAACAATATGATGCTTTAATTTTTATGAATATCTAAAGGTGAACAAATAGTGACTGCACAGGCATCCTGAGTATTGGTCTTCAGTTGTTTTCAGACTTGGAATCTGGAAAATTCTTACTTAAATCCTGCTGTATTTTTGAGTCCTAACCTTTAAATTCCTTTCTTTGTTTTGGAATACGTGTGACTGCACTCTTGCAGACATCATGCCGGATGTGTTTCTGGTTTGACCCAGAAGTGTTAGGGTTGGAGTCCTTTTTGCATCTGAATTTGAATGCCTTTCTGCCCACCTTTTTCTCAGATGCTGGTGGAGAGCCGAGGAACAAGTGCCCCTTTGTGCTCCGCATCCAGCGCCTCCCTGGCCCCTGCAGCCTGTGGGCTGTGCTGGGCCGTGATCTCTGGCTTGGGCAGGCAGAACCTGCTCTTAGTTCAGGTGCCTTCAGTGAGAAAGGAAACGGTTGAGCTCTTCGATCTTCATGTACATGTTCTAGTTGCTGGTTTTGGCCACGTGTTAATAACTTGTACAACTGAACCAATTAAGAGCGACAAGAGATTCATGTCTAAAATAAAGGAGCCAAATTATTAATTTTTCTCCCTTCAAAGTTTATAGGTACTAGAACTTGTAAGTTAGGTAAAACTGCTTTTCGTATCTGCATTGGAAATAGAACTCCATTGGAAGCTTTTAAAATTATATATTTCATTTGAGTTGAGGTATGCCACACTATCTTTGCCAAGCAGTTTGGATGGAGACTCATAGATGACTGTTACTGAAAGGGTTCAGCATGGCAGGCAAAGGTCATCAGTGTTTCCTGTGACTAAAATGTGGTTCTCTACTGCATTGCAGTGTTTAAAGACATTGAAACTGTGGTACTGTATCAAGTAGATGGCGGGTTTTATCTTCAGTGCTACAAACTGCTTCAAACATTTGTAAATACAAATAGTCACAGGGCATCGGGAAGAGACTCAAACCTGTGATTTGGTCAGTAGCAACTTCCCTCCTTTTTAATAATTTGAAAATGTAATTTAATAAAATCTTTATTAAATAGCAGCTTGTTAGGTAAAGTGCTCATTCACAGGCATTCACTCCTGACATGGTTTCTTCATGCAAGTGTGAACACAGTCGTGATTGTATGTCTGGATACAGTGTGTGAATTACTTACTTGTTGTGGATTTTGTTTGTGTTTGGTTTTTCCCCAAAGGGATAGTGGAGCAATCACAACAGGCATATCAAGAAGCTTTTGAAATCAGTAAAAAGGAGATGCAACCAACACATCCCATCAGATTAGGTCTGGCTCTGAACTTCTCCGTGTTCTATTATGAGATTCTCAATTCCCCGGAGAAAGCCTGTTCCCTTGCAAAGACGGTAAGTCCAAGAGGGGGAAATTCCATTTAAATTATTTGCATAACCTTTTGTCGCATGGCTAATGGAGTTGTTTGTTTTTATAACATTAGGCTTTTGATGAAGCAATTGCTGAACTTGATACATTAAGCGAAGAGTCATACAAAGACAGCACGCTAATAATGCAGTTACTGAGAGACAACTTGACAGTGAGTATCATCAAAGTTTGCATATAAATTACAGGATTGGTCTTCCTGGCACTCCAAGTTGTCCTTTTTGTTCCTGGCCATGGAGCTGTGTCTGTCACTCAGAAAAAAGTCTATAGTACATCATCCTTCAGAGCTAAATCTTTTTCCTGCCTAGTTTTGTTTGTTTGTTTGTTTGTTTACATGCTGAATAACATGATTTTCTGACAAATGACAAATTAACCATGTTTTTCAGGTTATTTTATTCAAGGAATCTAGCATGTTTAAATAATGGGTCTGGACTGTGACTAGCAAACTTACTACCCGGTGTTAAACAGCATTTGAGAATACAGTTCCATTTGCCTCTTTAAAGCTTATGTCAAATTTCATGTAGCTTATTCTGCATGAACATATCTGCAAGGGAGAGAGTCTACATGAAAACTGGAAACAAAGCTAGCAGCTAGCAAGTCCATTTAAGGACCTGTTGTTTAGAGGTTTTTTGTTTGGCTTTAATTTTGGTAAAGCTGAAATGGAAATCAGTGCTAGCCAGGCTATTTCCACAGCAGTTGTAACGTAACTGTCCTAATTCCTTTTTTTTTTTTTCCGCTTGGACTCACAGCTGTCTGTGGTGTAAGTTTTCAGAATAATCAGAATCTTCATCTTGTGTGTGGGATCTTTTTTTTCCTATTTTGAACTCTAAAACTGGCAAAGATAAACATCTAAAGCAACTGAAACTTAAATGTAAGCAAACATGCAATAGCGTAATTAAATGACTTGACTTCACTCCTTGGTCTGTGGGGAGAAGAGCTGCAAGCAAGAAATGAAAAAATAAGAAACACTTCTTGTTGCCACCTGTAGCCCCTTGTTAACACTTTGTGCTTCTGATATCAGAGACCTTTGCAAAATAACTGCGCTACTTTAAAGATAACTACAAGTAAAATTGTACAGTTGTATAAAATTTGAGTTGCCATACTTCCTGCTTTTGTGTCTAACATTTAATTTCTCTTGTCTTTGGGAGCCTTTTCCACTGGAATGGCAACTTAGCACTGCTGCAAAAACTACTTGTAATTGTTCCATTTGTTGCTTACAAAACAAATGGAAGTGATTTCTCAACCTCTGTATTGGAGACAGATACAGGGGTTGGCATTGCTCTCAGTGTCTGTGTACTGTCCCCTTGAGTGGGATTGCTCAAGGGCTGCCCTCTGAATGAGTGGTTTTGAAACAGAGAATAGAAGCTGACTTTTATTGCTGGCTTCCCAGTAAAAATAATACAAAGCTTGTGATAGCAGTTGGAAAGCAAATTGTTTCACACAAGGACAAAAGTCGGACTGAGCTACCATAGTGTGTGAATTAGGGTAGTAGACCTGATAATTGATGTGAGCTTTCCATTACAAGGAAGAAAGCTGTAAACAGATACAAGATTCCATATTCTTGAATGAATGATGTGTCTTGCCTTAAATGCTTAGCATGATCTGTAGGAGTGCATTGATTCCATGGTATCCACAACTTCTTGAGGTAGAAAATAACTTTTGGTATGCGTGTGACTGAAAGACTGCAGTGAATTTCATAAATGTAAAAAAAGGTTTGTTTTGCTAGTTATGCAAGTGGTGAAGTCTGAGGTAGGTGGGCTTTAGACAGTGATTCAGCATGTTGAGCAGTCCTGTGCAGTAACACTTTCCTCAGTTGTTGGTTCTGTTTTGCCTCGAGTCTTGTTTGGCTGAAGAAGTCTGCGTTTGTTCTCTGTGGGGACTGAAGGCAGAGAAGTGTTCAGAGGGCTGTTTAACGTATCATCAAAATCTGTTTTACTGGAAGTTCTACATAATTTCTTTGTTATGAAATTTTGTTTTATTAAATAAAAGGCAGCCCTTCTTCTTAAGCATTTCCCTCCTACCCCCAGCAGATTTGTTAAACTGATCTCAATGTCTTAATTAGTAAAATTGGTAATGCCCCTTTCATAGCACTCAGGTCCTTTTGTCTTAATGAATGTGTATTTTAGATTGGACACGAGGAAAATTTTCAGCACTAAAAGGGTTGTCAAGCAAGGTGGCTCAAAGTGGTTGAGTCACCATCCCTGAAAGTATTTAATTTGTGTCGATGTGGTATTTAGGGACATGGTGGACTTGGCAGTGTTAATGGGTGGGCTTGATCTTGAAGGTCTTTTCCATCCTAAATTACTCTTGCGACTGTATTCTAGGGGTGATGATTTAGAATAGAAACCTATGATAGAATTCTGATAAAACTTCTGATTCCTTACAAGAATAGCACTGAAATTGGGACTAACATAGTAATATAATAATGTACTAAAGATTGCACTGCAGGTCTAGAAACAGACTACTGGTGTGCTGTTGTCTCCAGTAAAATAACTTGTTGCTTAATGCTTCAGCAAGGAAGATTAGGTGCAGATACCATGCATTATGTTCAGAACAAGGACAAGGCTACTTGTACAGTTTCACTGTTGCCTTCTGCTCCTGAAAGCATGAAATGTTTCTGATGGTGGATTTTAAAAATAAAGACATTCTGTAAGACTTCAGTGGTATAGCACTGTCAGTGGAGAGAATTAGTTGGTTTTACGTTTTACTACCTTATACTGCAGAGCATGAATGATTTGGTTAATGCTTCTCTCACTAAAGTGAGAGGTGACAAATCATACTGGGCTGGGAATAGTTTGGAAGCAGCCAGCGTGGAGATACTTGGTTCACAAAATAATTTCTTGGCCCTGACTGTTGCTCTGGAACTGATGCTCAGTTTCCTTAGCTAGTACTTAATCTTGATATATGACTCCTTAGTATGACTTTATGGGGCTGAAAATAACATTTTGTGCATAGTGCATGCTTAGCCTGATTTTCTTCCCTCCTTGCCCTGCTTGCCAAGTTGGCAGCTCAATGCTCTGAAAGTTGCTAAAGGGGAGCACAAGTAAATGAATAGAGCCAAGGCATAGAGATTTTGATGAAATATTTTGGGGTTTGAAAAACAGAAAAAACCTTCAAATGCCTGTTCTGAAGAAAAGGTAACATTTGCCGTAGCATTGGATGCAGAGAGACACATTTACTGAAGCTTTTCCTTCAGAAAGGCATGTAAAACTTGCTTGAGGAAAAAGAAATTGTTGATAGTTCCTGATTCTCACTTAACCTGCTCAATAGGTCTGATTCTTGCCTGTTTGTTAGTCATATTTTAGTGAGCCTTGTGAGTAAGAGACTTGGGTTTTGACTGTTCATAAACTTGCTCATTAAATGCAGTGGAGGATTGGGTCACCTAGAACTGGATTTCCATCTTGTCATAGCCAAGAAATAGATTCATGTTACTGTGTGCCTTTTCTTTCTCCACAGTGCTTAGTAGGACCTCTTAGAAGTTTGAGACATAGGCCTTCTTTCTAAAAATTACTTACTAATTATTAGTAATAAATGTATAATAATGTTCCTGTTACTCTCTTTTTTCTTTCCTAAACAGTTGTGGACATCGGATACCCAAGGAGATGAAGCCGAAGCAGGAGAAGGAGGGGAGAATTAACCAGCCTTCCAACTTCCATCTGCCTCATTCTGAAATTTAAAAAGTAGACCATTTGTCATCCATGCTGTCCCACAAATAGTTTTTGTTTACGATTTGACAGGTTTATGTTACTTCTATTTGGATTTCTATATTTCCCATGTGGTTTTGTTTAATATTAGGGGAATAGAGCCAGTTAACATTTGGGGAATTTATCTGTTTTCATCTGAGGTGGCCAATATAGGGTTGTGAAATTTTTATACAAGTTTTACATGTTTGGCATAGTACTTTTGGTACATTGTGGCTTCCCACAAGGCCAGTGTTAAAACAGCTTTCTATGTCAGGCAAAGATGACTGCTTGCATATTGGTCTGTCATGATGGAAAAAAGGGATAATCAATGTTGCAGCCACAGGTGTAGTTAGTCTGAATATCCAAGCTGGAGCACACATGGCTGTGAAAAAACTGATGTCCCATAGATATTGCATGTCAGGTGAACATGTGACATCTGTGGAATATTCCAATCAAGTGTACATCTTTGATTGCAGCTGAAGTGTTCCTTAAGACAGTTTGATAACCCAGTCAGCTTTCTCTAGAGAAGGACAGAGAAACGGTTCACATTCCATTATTTGTAAAGTTACCTGCTGTTGCTTTCATTATTTTTGCTACACATTTTATTTGTATTTAAATGGTTTAAGCAACCTAAGAACAAATGTACAAGTAAAGATGCAGTAAAAAATGAATTGCTTGATATTCATAATGACACTGTATATCGAGCACAGCAGTAAAACAAAAACCCATGTATTTAACTTTTTTAGGTTTTTTGCTTTTGTGATTTTTTTTTTTGATACTTGCCTAACATGCATGTGCTGTAAAAATAGTTAACAGGGAAATAACTTGAGATGATGGCTAGCTTTGTTTAATGTCTTATGAAATTTTCATGAACAATCCAAGCATAACTGTTCAGAACATGTGTATTAAGTTGATGTAAGTGGAATAAAAGTTTTATGAATGGACTTTTCAACTACCTTTGGAGTAGATTTCATGTCATCTGTCTTCCCACACCTTTTAGAGGGATGGCAATACTATACAGAAGTTCACTATCAAAGTGTATTTCTATTATGGAAAATTTTAATACACATTTAGGCATTTAATTCATTTTAGGGAAGTTGAGATTGAATACCCTATACCTGATTTTAAGATTGCTCTAATTAGTTTACAACTTTTAGGTGCTTGAGCTTTCTGACTCTTCCTGACTGGTACTCTGGAGATACCTTAACATAGATAGTCCCCAGACTTCCTGCAAAAGGCATAAAATCTTCTTTAAGAGCTGACCTTTTGGGGTAGTTCTATTTATGTGGAAAACCCTGGCTTGCTACTGTTGGGTCCTTAAAGGAGAACTGAGCAGGAAGCCTGCATGTTGTCCAGAGGATTCAGACACTACAGCTCAGTTTGTGGAAAAGCCCGGAGTGATGAAGCAGTGATGCTCTTGCATTCTTCATCCCCAGGGAGGTGTGCAGCCATGGTATTCAGAGTAACTACGGCGTTTGTGGGAACTGAAATAGTTACAGGGAAGTCGAGACTGATTTGCAAAGAGTGTCGTATCCCTGTCAAGTACCGAGGATCTTGGAAAGTTATTGAATTGTATTAAAATATTAATGTTATACTTATGTAGTCAACATGAGGGAAGCTTGAGTGGCTTTTTCTTGATTGAGCTGCACCTGTGAGAACAGTGTAAGTATTTTCTAGTTTTACATACTCTTAACTGGGGTGAAAAGTTACCAGGTTAACCTTGATACCTGGAGAAAACAGTTGAACCACCTCACTGAACGTGAACTCAGTGGCCTTACCCATTTGCACGTGGAATTTACTTTACAAATTAGGTATTCTTGTATTTTTGAAAAAGCATTTTACATCATTGCATTTGGATCATGATGTTCCCTTTCCAGAAGTGCCTGAGCCCTTTATTCTGGTATTTAAGGATTAAGACTGGTAGAAAAGGTGGTTAGAATAATTTCATACCTTTATAATAAAGTTGTTAGGGACATAGTCACCATTTCTAGAATTGGAAGGTGATAATCTGTTACAGTACATAATAAAAATTAGAATCTGATTAAGAACAGGTAAAAGGGAAGTGTATGGAGGGCAGAGGTTAACAAGGCTTTCTGACGAGAGCTTGGTACATCTCTCAGTCACCGGTGAAAAAGTAGCAAGGACTTCTTCAAAACATGAAAGCACTTGTCAAAAGGAAAAAGCAGAAATCAAGTACGTTTACAAAACAAAGGGCTACATTCCAGTCTGGAAGCAAAGCAAGTTGACAGACCATGACTAAAAAAATTCCAGTGGGGATATGTGATCCACTTTTAGAAAGGACCACAGCTCTGTAGCATATGTGAGTTGTGTCTTAGAGATGCTTTAATGAAGGCATTGCCTGCTTCTCTTAGTGTAAGAAAGTTTTGAGTAATAGGGTTCTGTGAAGTAATTCCACATGCCTGGAGAATCAAGGTATTCCTGAAAACTAGGAAGCACATATAATCAAGCAAGTGGAACACAGCAGAAGATATATTTTACTCTTGTGCCTTTAAACACAAACTACGAAGGTATCTTTTCATAGGTTACTGAATGGTGTGGAGGGTTTTGTTTAAGAAAGCCTTTTCTGATCTCAGCACTTATGCTGATCTTCTGAAGACTGCAGAAGGTTCACATGGAGTTTTCATTTCCCCCATTCTTCACTCGAGTGATCTACAGTATGTGATGATGAAAAATACCCTGTATTGAGAGATCAGCCTTCTCTTACAAATGTGTTTTCAGGTATTTTGAGCCCCTGAAGTGCAGCAGTGCTGCCTCCTGCTTTGCTGAGCAGAAAATGCTTCTGTGGGTCTCACATGCTGAGTGCTGAGAGCAGGACTGACACCACGGGCTGCACACAACTCCTCTGGGATCTGCACAGAGCTACAAACGAGGGATGGGCAGCACAGCCTGAACAGGCAAAACCAGGGGGGATTGGGGGTGTCTGCATGGAGCCCCACCATTGCACCTAGGGCAGCCAAGCCTCTCCGGCAGCCTTTTCCCTCTGATGGGGAAACCTCCCAGGATGGCGGCGTGGCCACGCAGAAGCTTTAAAGGCGCAGGCTCCAGGCGCTGCAGAAGCAGCCCTGACGGGCCGGGGAGCGCCTGTTGCGCGTCTGGGAGGGCAGGTCGCTCGGCTGGCTGCGCCTCCTGCCGAGGCAGCGTGTGCTGGGGTCTGATCCCTTGCTGCCACTAAACCACCTCAGCCAGGTCCTGGCAGGCTGGTGTTTCCTGATTCTGGACAGAGGATGGAAGGAAGGACAGACAGCTCTGTCTTTCAAATTTATTGGAAGTCATGATGTAGCCACTCTCTTAGGTTTTTTTTTAATGCTAAGTAGTTTCACTTCCAAAGTACAGTTAAATTTTTTTGAAAGGGAATATCAGCCTTTCTGAAAATGATTACTCAAAATACCCTTTAAACAAGGGAATTTGTTTGCTGCTGGTGGGGTTTTCAGGTGCCTCAAAACTCACATGAGGAGAACTGTTCTAAACAATCACCGTTACCTTTGAGCTGTTTTCAGACACCTTGCATTAATCCTGTGGATTTCACAGAAAATAATGTCTTGCCTACCCAATGCTTTGAAAAACTGGCATTGTCTGTTAGCTGTAGTGGTAGGAGCTGCTAGTTGTGATGAGCGAGACCCAAGCATGCTTTTCATGCTTGGGATTCTGAATTCTACAGTAAATGTTGCTTTATTTGTTTATTCTTCTGTTACAAAATTATTTGTCCTAAGGATTTTTCTCCCTTTTTTTCTATCCTCTTGTAGCTGGGTTTGAAATAACAACAAAAAACTTTTAAACCTACCAAGCGCTAAGTGGCATAACTACTTGATCTTTGAAAAATACAGAAATATTCGTTATAAGACACAACTTCAATATGAGTCCAGATAACCAAGCTCAATTCAATGTTCTTTACATTGTGCTCTGCTGTCTCCAAACACTGCTTTTGAGAGATGAGGACAGAAAAGTGCTCTGAAGACTTTCTCTCCTGTGTAATTCAGTTTCCAGCTGAAAGCAGAAAAGCTGAGGCAGCTCTCCTGGTTTAGTCTCAGGGTTGGTGTGATTTTCCTGCAGTCAGCACTTCACGTTATCACCAGTTCCTGGAGCTGAGAGTCAAATTACCTTTTCTCCTCAGCGAGGTTGAAGTGTAGCTTCAGTAGATGCAAAAGCACTTCCGTCTTTAACGGTGTGCTTGAAACAGAACAAACTGCTCCAGAGGTGTGGATTTGCTTCACAGATGAGCAGGAGCACGAGGGGCACGAGCCATCCCATCAGCACTGGCTGGAGTGGGAGCACTCCTGGATCCTGGGGTGAGGCTCTAACTGGGCATCCCTTATCTCCACCATTTAGGTGGGGGATGCACCTGCTGGTTTGCCAGTGGGCTAACAGGTATTAGCAGTGAAATACAGGGTAGAGCCAAGCCAATCATGCCACATGCCAAATTGCTTTTCTAGAACTAGGGAGAAAGTGACAACTCCAGATTCTAGTCCCAGGCAAAACACAGCAACAGTTACAGCTTGAAAGCAGGAGCTCCTAAGGGCTTTGGAGGTTCACTCTGCAAGCCACGCAGTTTTGCTTGGCTTCTCAGGAACTCACATTTCTGGAAAATCCGAGGTTCCTGTAGCAAACAAGGCAGTTTTAGATATCTTTGGAGAACTTTCTACTAGAGCTGTTCTGCAGAAGTTTTCTTGGGGTTGTTGGTTTGGTGGGTTTTTTTTGGAGGGGGGGGTTGTTTTTGGTTTTTGGGGTTTTTTGGGGGTGTTGGTTTTTTTCCAGAATTTTTTTTTTTCCAGAAGCCTTTTAAGGTCACTGCTCAGATGGTGTTTTGCCCTCCTGGCAAGGCCTCCAGATGTTACCAGACTGTAGTGGCTGAAAGTAGCCTTGAAGGAAGCTGAAACAGGGTCCCCCTAACTCAGCTACTTGATGCAGATCTGGAATGCTGTAATTCATTGCAGACCCATTATTTTATGTGACTCTTGACTGGGAGAAAGAGGGCAAAAAGAAAAGGTTTCAAGGAGAGAATTTCAAATATGTCATGCCCTGGATTATATGTCTGTGGGTTGTCTTGAAAAGGGATTGGGAAATAGTATTTTCAACCACAGACTACCTTCTTTTTGTTTCCTTCTTTCTTAGGGTGAGTGTGTTTTATGGTGGTTTCTTTCTTACTACAGATGTGCTTCTCTGAAGCAACTTAGCAAATTATTTTTCTTGACCAGACATTTCTTGCCTGGCAGGAAACATCGGTTTGAGTGAGAGAAATTACTCCTTTTACTGTTTGTTTGCTTTATGGTCTTTCTTCTCCTTGCCTTTAATCCTGGTCCCTTGTATAAACTGTACTGTAGTGCTTTAAAGTTGGAGCATTTCATCAGGGATCAACATATTTTGGTGAGTAAAGTGGTATCTGTGTATTGGAAGCATCCACTGGCAGTGCCGTTAATAGATGAGTGTGCCAGCCACAGAAAATCTGAATATCACACACCTGAGCTGCCATCCCAGCAGACCCTCCCAGGCAGGCTGGTGTGGACCTCGGGTGACCTGTAGGACAGACGCATCAGCTTGTCAATTTGTAAATTTGCAAAGCCAAGTCCCTGCTGCTGAATTTTTTAGGTTCCTTAAAGAGGAAAGAATTGCATAAGTGTAAATCAGGGTAGAATACTCGTATTCTTAGATTAATGTCGAATTTAATTCCATTAGGTTTTGGGTTTTTTACATCTTAATTTGATAATTTTATTTCTTTATGTTTCAAAAGTAACACTTGGGAATGTTTTCCTCTGATGCTGATGCTTTCTGCTGCTGTATAGCCACACAAGGAGGTGAGAGGAAGACTGATCCCTACCTTGTGCCACAGAGCCAAGTGCTTGCCCATTGCTCTGAGTGTTTTTTAAGAGGCTCATTGCAGTTTAACCTTCTGGGACAGGGTATTTAAGCTGTTTTGCTGCTAATGCTAAGCCATTTAGCATCAGCATGTCTAATTCCACTCCTACTGCCAAAACAAACTGGAGAACCCTTCTAGGTCAGTGAGGTTGCTTCTGGATTGCCAGCAAGTGGCATTTCATGAATGAGAATTTTTCTGACCAAAGGATGTTCCTGGGGTGACCAAAGGGGATTCCAGTAAGCTTTGTAAAGAAAACACTGAACTTCAGTAAAGCATCTTTGTGTGGTTTGAGACCTGGCAGTTTTTCTTTATGTGGCTTCACAGTTCCATTCAAGGCAGAGGAAGGTTAACCCCTCAGTGCTTACAGCTGAGCTCTCACCCAGGCTAAGTGATGTCAGGCATTGCAGTGTGACCCCAGACCATTCACCTCCACGTGCTCACCATGCCATGTGTGGAGGAGCAGTGACCAAGGAGGGGTGACAGGCTCTTGCACTAGAGCAGATTACTGAAGCAAAGTGCCTACCCTGTAGCAGGGAAACAGAGGTGTAGGTCTATTACCTAAGGCAGAGAGCATCACCAAAGGGCAAGTTCCTCCTCCAAGATGAAGCAGGTTGATGGTCATTCTGCAAGTCCAGCATAGATTGACCTGACCAGGCAAGAGGATGGATTTTACTTCCTGCTGCCCATCAGTAATATTAAAGAAGTCTAACATTTGCATAGCAAATCTTGTAGACTATCCATCTTCCCCCAGTCTCTTCTGTCATGCTTGAAATTCATTGTGTGCTACAGCTCCAACAAAATAGCAGGATGCACAACTGGGCTATAGGAACAGTTTATATTTAAGTTTTAGGGAAGGTAAGTCTGTGGTACTAAGTATTCTGAAAGATAAATAGTTATTTGCCAAAGAATGCAAACAGGCACTTTGGTGAGGTGAGCAAAGAAAATGTGGATGGCAAAACTAAATAAAAGGAAGTAAGAAGACATGCTGAGAGAGATAGGGAAGTGAGGCAGCAAAAATTCAACCTCAAAGCACATAAGAGATTACACAACCCGACTTCTGAGCCAGCCCTCAGAGCTGGGACCATCCGAGTAGCACATGCAGTGGGACCTTCCATGCTGTAGGGCTGGGAGGTGTTTCACACACTGCTCACACGTGGACTTGACACATGAGAATTTTTAGATAAAAAACGACCTAGAAAAATGGTCTGGACTTAATGCAAAATGGGATCAAGTTCATTAAATGTGACCTTCAAAAGCACAGTTAGATTTGTATCTTTTTTATTTTTTCCCCACCTTTTCCTAAATTAAGATTTTATATGTTAAGCATATATCAGCATTTAAATGTTAAGCATTTTATATGTTATATGTTAAGCATATATCAGACCTGTTTTACTGACAAAACTGATGAGATGTTGATGAAAATCTGGTTTTGGTTGTACTGCTATCCACAGTAGAAATTTAGGTCACAATTAAGGAACTAGGGGAACCAGTAAAATGACATCATCATTGGAGTGCGGATACCAAATGCTACACAGGTAAGAGTTTTGAAGGGAGTGGCTAATTGATTTAGAGTTTTCTTAGCTAGAAAACCTGCCAGTGCCTGGTGAGTGCTGGGGCATGTCATCACAGACTCAACAGTTTCTCCTTTTCCATTACTGCAGGGTTCAAAATGGTTATCCTGAGGGGTTGGTCAGCTAGGGGAGTTCTGCTTCAGCGACTTTCAGTGGTACAATACGTACCAGGAACAACTCTTCCCTGCTCTGGAACCTACCTGTATATATAAGGCCCAAGGTTTTGAATAAGCTTGCAAAGTAAAATGAAAATTGGACCTGACATTCCCAATTGCAGCCTTCTCAAGCCAAGGGCAATCTCCAGCCATCATGTGGGAGCTACCTGCCTGCTCCCACCCAGCTGCCTTCCCTGGCTCCCGCTGCCAGGAGCAGCTGCCCTGGCAGACAAACTGCCTAAGGAAGCCCTGGGGCTTCTCAGCAGTGTTCAGCAGATTGGGAAGGAGGTGTGGGGTTTAGAAAGCAGAAGGTGATGGATTTTTAGGAAGGGGAAGGAAATAGTTCTAATGGTTGGGGTGCAGTGGACAGTAGGATAAATGTAATAATAGCAGGGAAAAAAATCTCCGAAGTCCCTTGTTAAATGTTTTTGTAATACCTCATGTTCTAAACCCATGGAAATGTAAAGGATGGATCCTGGATGCTCTCTAGTCAAACTGCATTTAACTAGGGAAACCTGTGGAAGTCAGATGAAAAGCTAAAATTGATGCATAAATGGCCATTTGGTGGTGACAGAAAATGTATATGTGGAGGGAAAGGGTGGCTTCCAATGACCACCCAGATGAAGTCTGTGATGAGTTCGAAGCCTCCTGAGACTGTGCCTCATACCTCTAAAGAGCCACGCTGATTCATGAGTCACCTGCTCCTTTATCCTACTAATACCTTGGGATTGATAACAAAGGGAAGAGAAAAAGAAGCTTCTGGGCTGGTTTTAGTCTAGTAGTTGAGTTAAAAAGAAACTTTACTGTAAAAACTTTAGACTAAAAATGGTCTGTATTTTCTATCTCTGAATTTCAATATTTTTCTTTTTTTTCTCTTTTCTTTATCAAATGGATGAAACAAAGTGGCCAATTACTGAATTGCACGTTCACTGGTAATTCTGTATATATGGTATTTTGTTGCAAAAGGATGAGGAACCTTCTTCCCCAAAGAAGTTAAAGAGCTCATTCTTTTGGTTCTTCTCCTTAAGCCGTGCTGCTTCCCCATCTCCATGAGCACCTGGAGTGGGCAATGTGTGTGTTGAGCACCAGCTGCTGACCACAGGAGAGCCCCAAGGGCTGCACCCCCAGCTGTGCCTCACTTCTCTGAAACAGAGCAAATTCTGGCAAAGCCATGAAGTTCCCCTCCCAGCAGGCCAGCACAGTGGATGCCTGAGGCAGTTTTGCAGATTAGCCAGTTAATGCATTATGGTCATTAAGGTTTGGGACATGAACATCCTGTCCGAGGCTGACAGTGAAGTGACAAGTCAGCCAGGGAATGGGGAGTCCTGAGCTGTCAGGAGAGCACAAGCGTATGGCCATCACTGCCACCACTGATGCAGTGTTCCAGACCGGTCCCCCAGGAATGCAGTTCGTTTGAAGCTGGAGTGATAATGTGACCAATCTCCCTCCCCTGCCTGTCGGCTCCTCCTCCGCTGGGGGAGGCACTGTGAGGGATCCACCCGCTGCATGAATTTCCTGCAGGCCACCAGTGCTGACTGCAGGTGACACAGCACACCCATGGAAGGGCGGCCAGAGAGAGGGGCCAGCTCTCTGTGCTGCAGTCACACCGACCCTCACTGGTGCTCTCTATGTTTTGTGGAATGATAACAGGAAATTACATTTTCTTGGAATGATAATGAGGAAGCCTAAACTCTTCTCTGCCCTTAAAAGCTGTCCTCAAAGGTCACACCTGAGGAACTGGCAGAGAAATTCAAGGTGGCTGACTGCCTTGCTCCTGCTCCTATTCCCAGGTTAAAGAATGGAATTCAGTCTGCAGGGCTGCCTGAATTAAGGTTTGACTTAAGCTCATGTAAGAGATTTTTTAATTGAAATGTTCAATTGAAGCATTTATTATTCAAACAAGGAGCTTCAAACTGTAATTAGAACCTTATACAAAATCACAGATATTTTTGAGGGTGTGTAAGCTGAATTTGGAACAGACTCTATGTCACATATGAAGCAAAAGCTCCACACTGTCCCTAACAAGGTTCCTGGAACAAATTAAAGAATCAGTTAAGAATCCTTCATGATGAAATAAAATGTCCACGAGAGATGAGTCAGATGACCTTCTCTTGATTCAAGAAATGTCTGTTACACTCTGATGACACATTTTTCTTTTACTTGCAAGTCCTGCAGAATTGACTCTGATACTGTTTTTTTGACAAGATCCTCTTTAATTATGTCTTTTCTATCATATGGCATATGCTAAGGCTTCCAGTTGCATCATAGACTGAAACCCTTTGTTGTAAGACCGTATGCATCTGACAGCAAAACACAAAAACCACCAAAATAACAAATCAAGAAGTTATCAGACTCTCTAATGCAATTTCAGTGGTGTGTTACAAGAAGAAATAAAATCTACATTTCAAAAAATGAAATTGTTGCTTATGTTGTTGATGAAAAACCAAGTATTTTTGTAGTTACTTAAGAGCTACTGTTGAAAGTATTTGACACGCACTTTCAGCTGCCTCTCTGAGGAGAGCCTGAGGATGCTGTGCAGAGGTTTGACTATCCTGTAGCTGAGGAAGGAGCATTAAGAGAAGGGCGTGTTGTCTCAGAATTCTCAGAAGATGCAGAATTATCTGAGAGAAAAGGGAAACCTCTCAAGAAATGCTTCTGCTGTTGATAATGGTAGCAAGTGATGTGCTGGGCTCTACAGGGCATAGCAAACACATGCCCTGGGGGCTTATGCTCTCAGCTGTTGTTCAGTGCATCTGCAGAATTCCTCCAGAGGCTGAACACAATGGTGAAGTTCATTTCTCTGTCCACGACTGCCTCGCAGCTCCATCTGCTATGTGTAACCTCAGTGGAGAAATGTCCAGACCTAAGTACTAAAGCCTTGGTGCCTGCAAATGAGCACTGTTGGCAGTTCAAACCAAAACTTCATTTTCTGTATTCAATAATGAATTGTAGCTCTTGCGGTAGAGCAGCAACATGTTTTCTGTCCAGAACACCCAAAATCTTTCTTTTTGCCTTGCTTATAGGACAGCATCATTATCTGTCTCATGACAGCAAGTGTTTGGTGTGGTAGGTCATGGACTAGAAAGATGTCAGGCTCCACATTTCAATACTAGATCCAGCCTAATGGAGCAGTTTTGAGCCCAAAGACCCTGGACAGTATTCCTCAACATCAAACCATAGAAGAGGCGATGGTGCTGAACTATGAAGCATCTAACCTTTGGGCTTGGTACTGTAGATGGAGAAGGCAGAGCAGGAGTGTCCCCTCCACCCGTCTCCAAGAGCAGGCTTCAACATGCAGGGTAGTGGTAATCCCTACATGTGGCCCCCTCTAAAGCCAACAGGAAAGAATGGGTCCCTCTACATGGGTGACTAATACTGTAACAGACACAGGGTTCTCCTGGAGATGCCCTTCTCTCCTGTGATGGGTAAGTGAAGCCATGTTTTTGATGACTGAAGTCAGAGGAGCTGCCCCACTGCATCTTGCTCGTGCTTGCTCTGTTTTGTGTGAAACTTGTCCACTGCCCTTTGCCCCCACATCAGTGCCAGCTGGGCTCCGTGTGTTTAAAGGTGTCTGTCCCGGGAGCAGCTGTGGCAGTGCTCCGGAGCTGGTGTGCATGAGGCGCTCCAGGAGGGCACCCTCTGCAGGGCTGGAGACGACAATCCGAGGAGCAGGGAGATTCTTCACCCTGTTGTTTTCATAACAAATTCCTTCGCTTCCAAGCAGTGGGGAAAGCAACTCCTGCAAAATCCTCCTGGCTTCTTTCAATTCTGTGCTTATATGGCTGAAGCAGGAGGGCAGCGGAGCCACCCCTTGCCAGGGTTGGTGCCTGCAGTGCCCCTTGTGCCTACAGACACCCTAAGGCCTCAAGAAGCTGTTTCTTGCCAAAATCATAATCTCTAGATAAACAGAGGAGCTGTGCAGACAATAATACTTTGATTCAAACCTGTCATACGTGCAAATTCGAGTGCTGCTGAGAGCAATGATTCAAGCAGAAAAAACATTCGGGAAACCTGCAAATGGGATGCGGACACATTTTTATTATTAATTCAAAGCTGTCTGCAGAATGTTGGTGCTACCTGCATGGAGTGGTGCTTGCCAGGACACTGACCTCCTCTCCCCTGCAGAATGAAGGAAAGGAGCCCTGTTGCCCCACGCAGCCCCCACGCAGGGGGGAGCAGGTACAGGCCAGGTGCGGAGTCTGGTCCTTGTGCTGGGCCAAATCCCAGGCAGGGAATTGGCTGCTCCTGAAATCAGCACAGGCCTTGCTGTTGTCTTTCAGAGAAACTGTATTGGAAGCTCAACAAGGCAGAAAGCACCTGTTGCAAAAGAAGAACAAAAGCATCATGGCAAAAGTTGTAGTTTACGCTGCAGGGTAAGATTTCCAGTCCTCCTGTTTCTTTCCCAGGAGGACTGGGCTATCCTACGCATCTCTTTGTGTGGTTTCACAATCAGAAAATGCAGCTGAAAACCAAGCTGTATTTTCTATGCTGAGGTCCCTGATTGCAAGGGCACAGCACAGCACCAGGACTGGGGGACTGCCCTTTTTGATCACACCCCATTGGGGAACACAGCCTGCAGAACCTGATCCTGCAACTTGCAACTGCCACATGCAGTACTCGGCTGCTCCATCCCGTGGAGCAAAGTCGTATTTTGTGTGAGCATTTATGATCTAAACCAGACTGATTCATCCATGAGCCACTCCTGTGTGAAGCAGAGGTCACTCACTGCTGGATCCTGTCCTGCACACACTCTACTCCTGTGTAAGATATAAATCAAGGCTAAAAATGTTTACAGTTTTTTTCTATTCCTGAAAAGAAACTAAGTTAGGCAATAAAAAAGCACTTTGCTTCATCCCTTCTTTCCCAAAAGGAAAGAGGAAGGTGAACTTTCTGTTTATAAACAATACATGTGAAAGGTTTTCGTAAGATAGTTTATCTCATCCTCATGTTGTGTTGTTAATGAAAACAACATGCTGGTGAGATCTCTTAACATTTGCTGCAGGATTGTGATTTTGGGGGCATGCTGCAGTAACCAGGATGAGCTGGAAACAGAAGCCATGAAAGGTTTGTAGGGAAACAACCCGTACATTGTATCAGACCAAGTTTAGATCATAAATATTGGGCACAACATCTCTTGGTGCATTTTCATTTGATAATCTCTCCATGACACATAGCCAGGATCCTGGGTGAATAAGCTGAATTTTCCAGCGTTCACCATCTCCTGCCGGCTCAGTTGCAGGAAAGGGGATGGGAAAGGGAGAGTGTGAGATTAATTTGGTTTCCATTGCCCTTTACAACACTTCATCCACCACACCCAGGTGCCCAGACTCCAGCACCTCTTCCAGAACAACAAAGGATTGTTCCCACCTGCCCTCATCAAAAACCAAAACTCTGGCATTGCCTGCAAGTGAGGGGGTTGCTGCTTGTCAAGATGAATCATGGTAACTGAAAAGAAGGTAGTCTCTAGGGGTTCTTAATATTCCTAAATTCCTGAAGTACATGTGCAGTAAGATAAAAAAAGCCTAATTCATTTTGCATTTGAATAAATCCTTTGGTGAAGAACCGTCATTTCACAATCAAGAAGACTGGCAACAGCTGCTGAATCCATGTCAGTATGGCAAAAATTTAGTGGCACCTCTCACCTGAGATCAAGATAGTCTGAGAAATTGCCTTTGAGAACATGCTGCTGGAGGAAAGGTACGATCCAGACATCGTTTTTCATGCTTTATAAACATGATGATTAAAACAGCTTCAAAGCTGATGTTAGGATTGCAGCTGCTTGGCTGAGGCTGTGCTAAGCTGCTGTGACCTTGGGCGACAGCCACTGTCCTGAACAGTACCCATGGGAGGCACGAGGAGGGGCCACGTCTCCTGTCCAGCTGTTTGCATGGCAGAAGTGAATGCCCCAGCTCCTGCAGCCCCTCCACTCCCCTCACCAGCTGTCAACCACCAGAGCCTCTGCGAGACATGGGTGGATGCTGAGGCTGTGGCAGAGGCCCTGGGAGGCTGCCACAGAGAGCCCCTTCACCAGCAAGAGCAGCAGTTGTCTTCCCACGCTGAGGTTTGCTGAAATGGACAAGCTCATGCTGGAGTTAAATCCCAGCCCTTTGGGTGTTAGCAAAAATTTACACTGCTGGAAAGGAGACCATGAGATCATCTGAAGTTGTCTTTTGTGAGAGTTTAAAACTATACTGTCTGGGATGTGATGAATACTGCTCACAAAAACTCAGGCGACCACCCAGGAGTTAATATGATTAAGATCATTTATTCCTTTTGTGATTCTAAGAAAGCTTTCAGGTTCATCAAGTGAGTGGCTTCTTTTATCCTGAGGTGGGTACACCTACTAGAGCTCACTGTGTGTCACTTTGACAAAACACATTTTCTGAGCCTTATTTACATGAGAAAAATCCAGATTATTATAAACATTTCTATTCACATCAAAAAGCATTTTTATTTTGCAAGCATTTCTTTGTTATTTCCTTTGCTACTGAATCACAGCTGCTGAGAGGGATGCTGGCATGTTGCTCAGCCTTCCCACCCACCGCTGCTGAACCAGTGGGGTTTCCATTCCTGCACGGGGATGTCAGGTCCACCACCAGTGGCCCAGGGACACATGCATGCTCAGAATAACCCCTGAACCATCCAAGCTGAAAGCTTCAGTCTCAGGAGAGTCAGGGAGAGCTGCAGGATCCGATGTCCCGGAATTGTTCTGTCCAGGTTTTCCCATGCATGTGTGGGGTGACCATCCCTCCTGCCCCACCATGAGCCTTGATGACCAGAGGGGAAAGACAGATACCAAAGTCTCAGCAGGGAGCCAGGAGGAGGAGCAAGAGCCTACAGCACCCAGCCCCTGCTGAACTGCAGCTTCTGCATCTGCTGTGCACTGATGCAGCTGGGCAAGGGCAGCAGGAGAGGTGTTGCTGGCAGGTGATGCCAGCCTGAGCAGGCTCTGGGAGACACAGCACCTCGGTGCTGAGTGCTGTGCTGCTGGGACAGGGCCTGGCCAGACATCTGGAGGAACAGAGGAGACCAGAAACTCCTTTTCAAGGTGAGGACCATCTCTGGTCAGCCCTGGGAAGAGCATTTTACCTGGGAAGAACACGTTACTGGGTAACATGGCTGCTGGGCCTGGCCTGCAGAGCTGAGCTGCAGTGAAACAGGACATGGCCACAGCACACAGGCACTGGTGCCACTGCACGACAGCAGAGTGGCATCTGGCCTTTCAGTGTGACTCCATGCTTCACTGTGGGGTATGATCTGGGCCCCTTTTCCTTATTCTGCCGATAGCATACTTGTTCACAGTTGTCTCTCTGTGAAGACCCTGCAGTCAGTCACACGAGATGTTACATAAATCAGTTACTAATTTCTTCAGTGACTGAAATACCAGCCGGCCCCCGGAATGGCTCAGCTAAAGAAGCAAACCTGGCGGGGGTGAGAGGAGGGGACAAGAAACCCCCCGCAAGCCCAGCAGAGCGTGGGATGCAGGCAGCAATGGCAGCTAAGATGAGAACAGGGTTTGCACCTGCCCAGCAGAAGGAAAAATTAACCAGTCCAGCATGTTTTCAGCACAGCTGTGAGCCTGCATGCACCGGGCAGCCGGGTCAATGCCAAGCTGCTCCCTGCACCAGTGCACCGTTCTCCTCCCTCATGCCAGTAAAGCTTCTTTGGTACTTACTGCAACGACCACATAAACTTCTCAGTCCTTCAGATCCAAGCAAGCTGCAACCTTGCCTGGGCAGAGGTGATGCCACCTCCTGCCCCTGGGGAGGAACAACCCCAGGAACCAGCACAAGCTGGGGTCAGATGGCTGAGAAGAACAGGGCAGCTCACAGCAGCCTTCTGCACCCCTCTGTTCTTTCTTTCTTAAGTAATTTCTCTTATAAACACATTAGTTTCTCACCCATGCCCTCAACAGCTGATATTGCTGTGCACTGCAGTGCTAAGCCATGCCCTCTGGCAGGAGGCTGCTCCCAGTGAGCATGGGGTATCAGTGTGGTGGGGCCTTGGAGCTGGGAAATCCAGCCTGTACCTGCGCAGGTGAATGAAACCAGACTGGGGGCACTGGGGATGCAGGATGGCAAGGCCTCAGCAGCCCAGAGAAGCTGAGCTAAAGTCTTTTGGATGGCAATACCTCACTGCTGGAGGTCATCCCCTCGTGCTTGGAGCCTCGTGCTGTCCTTGTCCCTGCCAGGTTTGTGCACGGTCTTGGTAGCAGGATGGGGAATTTTTGCCATGGGTCCCATCCAACCCACGTAGCCATTGACAGCCTGCCAAGAGTTCTCCTGGGTGTCTGCAGCGTCAGAGACTGTCTAATAACTGAGTAATCATACAAGCTAATTACAGGGTTACTTTTGCCCACTACAATAAAGTTCTACCTCCTAATTAAAAATAAAGACAATGGCAATCCTAATTATTAGGCTTTCATTAGGCTGACAGAGGTATATATGGCACTGCAAGGACTGTTCTTGTGACCTGCTCTCAGTCCCCACCCACTCCTGCCCATGACACTCCTGGGGAAGCCCAGAGCAATTTCTCCCACTAAAAGCAGAGGGTGAGTAATGCATCTCCACGTGGACCTCACCAAATGCCACAAAGATTGGAGGATCAAGAGGAACCTGCCCTTGAGCATTCCTCAGACTTCAGTGCCTGCTGTAATCCAGCCTGCAGCCTGCTGCTGACGCTCAATTGTCAGCCACCTTAGCAGCTCATGCATTGCAGTTTTAACATAACCATAAATTACACCATGTTTCATGTCTTCACATCCACATGGAAAATAATCACAGCGTGGTGTGTCTTTGTGCTTAAAATACTGCAGCAAATACACCGTGTTGTTCTTTCCAGCTTTCCCCTTACCCCGGTGTGCTGGGGAAGGAAGACCTGTGTAGGGCTGTCTCAGGCTGCCTCTGCCAAAGTGCCAGGTACAGGCAACTTCTCTGGAGGCAGGAGGGCTTACAAGCCTAGCAGCTGTAAGTCTCGCTCCCACTAATAATGAAATGACAAAATATTGTGTTAAGAAAAAGTTAGTGCTTCGGTGCTGTTTGTAAGGCAGCACAGAAAAGAGATACCAGGTTATTCCTATTCAGCAAATGCTGAACTCACATTAAGATGCTCAGGAAATTACAGGAAAGACACTTTCACAAGGTCTGCCTCTGCCTTTCCTTTGCAAGATACAGCTCTTGCCAAAGACTTGAAAGCTTCAGTTGTAAGCTGTGAGCTGCAGGAGTGCTGCTGCAGTCAGAGCTTGGGGTGTGAAGGACAAAAATTTGGCTCTCAGGGCCTCTCAGTCCTAAGGGCAGACTGGATTTTCCCATATTCCTTAATGAGCCTGTTCAGCTGTGCATACAAGTCCAATTCACCCAAGCAGGCAGCACTTCCCACCAGCAACGCCTTCAACTTCAACTGGACAAAACACACCAGAGCCCCCTGCTGAAAAGAAGTGTATCCCAGCCCTCAGTCTATAACAAAGTGAATCCGATACCATCTCAACAGATGGGGCCAGACCTGTAGAGGCAACTCTGCTTTCTGGGAGCTGGGCTGAGCACCTGAGGTTAGAGGAGCCCCACGATTTTGCACTGCAACCAAGCAGCTCTGGGATCTCAGCATCTGCCACATGGCACTGAAAACAACCAAGCAAACCTGAAGCTGCTGCAGCACTGCCTTTGTCACTGTGCAGATTGGAATGCTGAAAAAGAGGAATCAAAGTAATAAAGTGTAAGTGTCTGAAAACCAGGGAGAACTGAGATAAGGTATGTTCTCAAGGCAGCCATGTAAGCCAGCACCCTGTGGGGTGACTGCTTCACTGACCCTGGCCCTCTGTACCTGGTCCCTATTCCTTCCGGCTCAAGGCCAGCCCGGCCCAGCCCTGATGCTTTTGTGCTGTCTACTTAGAAGCAGCCAGGAACAGCTTATTCCATGTGTCTGAGGCCGTGACTGAGGAACACCCTGACCCGAACACTCTGTGCTCTGGTACTCAGAGTGCACGGATATGTTACCTGAACCAGCTTTCCTTTTCTTCCTCATTAATCAGTGGTAATAATACATTTGGCCTCACCCCCCACACACGTGGAAGAAGAGAGGCAGCATCACTCTTGATGGAGCACACGTATTTGCTTTCAGAAAGCCACCAGCATCCTTTTAAACATAGCCAGGTACTTCACCCAGCATAAAAAGAAATCATCACATAAGAGAGATGGAGCGTTGCCATGTGCCTGCCCATCACTCCAGCACCTCTGCTTGGAGCAGGACCAACAGCAACGCGCCCAAGTGCTGCTCAGGTATCATGCTCAAGTGCTCTCAGGAGCCCTGAAACCCCTCTTCCCCTCGTGCCACATCGAGACCTCTCAGGGCATTTAGCACTTACCATCTGGACCAGCTTTTTCCATTGTCCTTCACCTGGGGATGCAAGAGACCAGGAGCACAAAAATGATGTGAGGACTTGGTATTTCTGTCGGGGGCTGGAGGCAGCACTGGGGAGATCAGCAGGCATCCGGCTACCCCAGGGAACAGCACAGGGCGAGGCCAGAGGGTGTTATGGAAGGAAGCAGTGGTTTTCAGCAGCAGCAGGAGGGGAAATCCAGCAAGACAGCTGCTTCATCTGTGCTGGAGCCTCCCAGGAGCCACATCATCTTGCTGAAAAAGAAGCTCACGTACTGGAATAGTAAAAAGTTGATTCTGGGGTTATTTAGTCCATGGCCACAAGCTGGTTGGTGGAGTTATGAGCATGAACACTGTGATTCCCCAGCACTCACAGCACAGTGCCTGGAGGACAGCCTCCCACACACCTCATTCCCTCTCATCCCCAGCAGTGTGGTGGTACAGGGGACATGCAGTTGGTGGCCTCTGAAAGGCAGTTCCAGCCAGCCAGAAGCCCTGTGCTGAGCTTCTCTCATGGCCTCTCCTCTGCCTGCACTCAGCCTAATTCCATCCCAGGGACACGGATGCCCTGCAAGCACTGGCAGCCTGCAGAGATGGGGCTGTGCTCTGGGGACATGCCTAGGAACATGTGTGAGGGGATGGACCATGGGCTGGTGGGAGCAGGCTGAGGCTTTTTGATTCAGTTATTCCTATCCAACTGGGAGCAATCTTGAACATTACTTCAGGGCACCACATGGTTTAGAGGAAAAGCTGTTCTCAAGACTAATCATTTTGCACATTTTAACACAGAAAGAAGAGCAGTCCCACCCTGTGCCACAAGAAAGTGGATGGCAGGAGGCTGAAGAGATGTAAGCTTCCCCTGGACAGAAGGGCAGTGCTGCCAGGAAAACGAAGTGAGTTTAAAAGCCTGGTGACATCCTTCCTTTCTCCATGAAGGTTGCAGAACATGGCCACTTGGAGATCAGCAAAAGGATATCAGCATTTAAGGACAACCTTTCCTGTTCTGCTGTTACCTTCTTTCTAAAACCTCTAAAGGGTGTGAAGCAACAGGAAGGAAGCCAGAGAAGCAGTAAAGGCGGTGAGATCTGGCTGCCATTGATTCGTTACTCACAGAACGGGGATGACAATTAACTGTTAAAAAAGTGGAGGGCTGAAAGACAACTCAAGAAAGGAGCAATCAGCTTTATTCACAAAAAAATAAGCTCCTCTGGATTGCTATGGTCATCTGCATACAAGACATCACAGGGCAACAGGTTAGAAGAGATGGCTTTCTTAAATTCCTAAATGTGGCTTTCTATCCATGATGTTTTGGAGTGACAAGCTGCCCAGGTCTGCAGGGAGGATTCTGCCACAGCCAGGAGAAAGGTCTTCTCAGGAAACAGGCTTGTAACCATCAGCTTGAATTCAGCCTGTCAAATAAACACAGGTTGGATTCAAGCCGGAGTAATAGTTGTAGAGGTGAGATAAGAGAGGTGCTCAGACCCACACAGTTTGAACTTCAGGGGAAGCAGAGCCCATTCTCCCACATTCAGTCCTGAGATACAGTGAAGCAGAAACTAGCAGCAAATTTTGCTGAATCAGATGTTTACAGAAACATAGGCAATTTTTGAGATCCCAGCTTCTGGATCAAGCCTCCCTGTAAATTACAGTTACTGTTTTTCAAAAGACAAGGTAGGGAGTGTTAATTAGCCAAAAAGTTCTTGCACCAATCTTTTGTAAATGGTGTTGTAGGGCTATAATTTTGCATTCAGGTCTCCAGGCAAGCTCTTGCAGATAGGATCTCATTCCCTTCTGGATTATTACTGGATTTCAGAGCAATGTTTTGAGCTATGTTCTGAGCAAATGTTCAGAGCAGTGTTCTGAGCAAACCTTGTTGCTGTCAGAGAAACTAATGACTAGAGAGGTCTACCTGGCAGGCTCTATCATGTACCACATGAAGCACTCCAACCTTGGTCCAGCAGAGGAACAAAAAAGTACAGGAAGATTCCCACAGAAATCAGTGTAAGGAGCCAGTAACCTCTGGATTGGGCCACCAACAATGCACAAAGGAAAAGCCATCAAGTGGCAAATACTGCCATCTCCGGATATGGTTCTTCAGAGTGATGAAGTGGTGAGTCATGGTCAGTTCCCAGTCTCTACACCTCTACTCTGTGACACTGGATTTCACTGAAAACATTTTAAGTTTCTCCAACATATGCCTCATCCTCCTTGTTTACAGATATTAGTGAGGCATTTTATTAAAAAATAAAAGCTTCTTATTAAAGTAAGGAAACCATGACAAAGGAAGATATATCAATGGTAAAAACAAATACAGCTTGCCTAGCAGAACAGCTATCCTACTATCTCATCCACATGGCACAGGCATGGGAAATTATAAACAGCAGCAGTAGTAGTGCCTGGGAGTTGCATCTTGGCACCAGTGCCTCTGGCCACCTCCTTCAGGCTCCCAGTGGTTGACAGTGACATAGAGGGCAGGGCACAGCTAGAAAACCCCCATCAGCCCTCTGTCCCCTGGCCAGGCAGGGCAGGCCCCAGGCTCTCGTGGAGGATGCACAGGTAAGCTACCACCAACCTGATCCCAGTCGAAACAGCAGTGGAGAACAAGGCTCTGATGAGAAACACAGATTTTCCTGTTGCAATAGCTGAAAAGCACAGAGGAAGAGATGGGGAAGGTAACTGTTTTTAACTGGTTGACCTGACACTTGAGGTAATGGTATATAAATGTAACCTTGTGTGTGATCATCCCTGTTTACAGCAGGGAGAAAGCCTTTGTGTCACTACTATGATAGTGGACTAAAGAATGGTAGGAGGGAAGCCAGCAGAGCCAGGAGCCTCTGTGGGCTGGCTCTCACACCAAAGCTGGGAACAGAGAATACCAACTATTAATTTATTTTGGGACAGCTTTGTCAAGGGTGCAACTATATTCATGGAGAATAGTGAAGGAAACAGCCTGAGTACCATTCTGTTGCTTGCACATTTTTTCAAAGATGTTGGGAGACATGGATGTACATAAGCACTTAATTGCAAGACCCTCATGATAAGGGACAGACACGGATCCAAAGCCAGCCCAGTATTCTTGAGTGATTCTCACTTTATTTTGGGTTTCAAGCACACTTTACTGGCACCATGAAAAGCACAATAGTCACAATTGATGGTTCAGCTGATGGACAACAATTTGGGAGCTTTGGTAATCTGAAATGTGTTACCTTGTGTAGGGTCAAGACAAGCTCAGCATATGGGATGGAACTTAAGATATAATGAAGAATATTTTTATGATGAGGGTAGCGAAACACGAGAACAGTTGTGCAGAGAAGTAATGGATGCCCCATCCTTGGAAACATTCAAGGTCATCTTGGAGTTCTGAGAAACCTTATATACTTGAAGACGTCCCTGTCCGTGGCAGCATATAAGAAGTTCCTTCTAACACAACCTATTCTGTGATTCTATTCTATGATTCTAACTTGCTAAGTCAACTGCTTGAAATCTGTGTTCCCAGCCTAAGATCTGTATTTAGTCAACATACACACTCCTGGATCCACAACCAAGCCAAACTTCATCTCCATCACCTGTGTGAAGGTCATAAGGAGGTAGGTGTGATACCTACTGGTTTTTAGTCTGGGAATCATCCCCAGGCAGAGATTCAAAGCACAATCCAGTTCAGGAGCAGCACATGGTGGCAGCATGTGCTCCAGCACCTTGATGGGGCATGGGACATTCTGCAGCAAATGAGACCAAGCTGGGACCCCTCTGCTCCCAGTTTGTCTTTTGGGCTGATTTCCTCAGTGACTGAGGAAAAAATCTTGCAGAATCTCCACAATAACAATAGGAAATGCTTAAAAAACAGGCTGTGGCTTAAAACAACCTGTCTGGTAGCTGCTTGCAGGAGAAGGACTGGGACACGGAAAACTGTGCCAGGCTCTGGAGAGCTGGTGATTTGTGTTCTGCAACCACAACCTGGCCACAAACTTCTATGCCAGCAGAGAGTGGGACAGCAAGGGGCTTCAAATGGTCCAAGCAAACAGCTAGGGATCTGTCAGGAGGCTGAGCGAGAAACAATACAATAATTTTAAAAAAAAAAAAAGTAACTCAGAGAACAGAAAGCACTTGGATGGGATTCTTGTTCTGACCATCTTTCAAAGGGGGAAAAAGGGGATGAAGAGAAGCAATTTGCAGATGGGTGTGGTGTGAGCAGTGCAGCAGGGGAAAGGGGAGCTGCCCAGTGCCTCACCACCAGCAGCAGGCCTGGCAGTGAGACAAGTGAGGGGGTTCACCCACACAGGCAGCTGGGTTCAGCTGGGTTCAGTTCTCCCCATGGCTCTTCAGCTGGCATCAAGCACTTCCTGCAGGTTGCTCAGAGGTGCTTGGAGATGGCCCAAATCTGTGCCCTGCCTGCACAATGTGTTGGCAGCCTGTTGTCTTAGCCAGGACTCAGCACTTCCAGGCCATCTCCTTCCCCCTTTTTTCTTTCCCCACAGCACAGCCGGGGAACAGCAGTGTGGAAGGAGCACAGGGTGCTGGCTGCTTGGACTTGCTCTGTTTAGGTAACAGCAAACTCTTTCCTTCAGGGAAGGGAGTTGCACAACCGGTTGTGTATTCCTGCCCGCTACAGTTTCTCACCATATAACCCCGCTTTCTGATAAGCCAAACAATACATGTCAGGGCTCCTGTTTGCTCCCTGGCAGTGGGAATTAGTGGTGCATTCTGGCTATAAAAAAGACTGTTCTTATTTCTGGGTTCATGAAAGCCAAAGACAGAAAGGGGATAGGCAGGAAAATTGAAGAGTGCCAGGTACAGGTAACTGGACATCGAGTAAAGCATGGAGGCAAATCCCTTTCCAAGGGAACAAAACGCAGAAAAAAAAGCCTTTCATTTTTGTGCTTCAGTCCCAAACAGTCACTGTTTTGCTACAGTGGCAGAAGGCTTCATCTACGAAGGTAAGGCAAACGTAAAATTACACAGAAAATCAGGAATGCCAAAGCTAATTAGCAGCAGAATTTCCTGTGGAGTGGTCTGTTTTGGGACACTCATGCCTTCCTGGGTTGATCCTTCCTGGGGCTGATCCTTCCGGAGCAGAATACAGGATTGTTTCCACTCTCAAAACGACAGAATTACTCAGAAAGTGAGAATGAGAAGCCAGCCCTATTTTCCTGTTCCACATTCCTGTAGCCCAAGGGTAGCCGTGGATTCTTCCCAGAATGACAGAATGAGTAAGGTTGGAAGGGACCACTGGAGATCATTTAGTTCCACCTCCCTGCACGAGCTGGGTCTCCAGAGTACATTACTCAGGACTGTGTCCAGTCGCTTTTGAATCATTCCAGAAGGAGATTCCACAGCCCCCCTGAGCAGCCTGTTCCCATGCTTTGTCACCCTCACAGTAAAGAAGTTCTTATGTTCAGACAGAACTTGCTGTGCACCCGTTTCTTCCTGCTGCCTCTTGTCCTATTGCTCAGCACCACCAGGAAGAGCCTGGCTCCATCCTCTTGACATCCTCCCTTCAGATACTTACAGACATTGATGAGGTCCCCCTCAGTCTTTCCTTCTCCAGGCTAAGCAGGCCCAGCTCCTTCAGCCCTTCCTCATAACTGAGGTGTTCCAAACCCCTAATCAGTTGGACTAGATGATCTCCAGAGGCCACCTCCAACCCTAACCAACCCTGTGATCCTGTGAATCACCTCCATTACTCTCTGCTGGACCCTCTCCAGTATTTCTTTGTCTTTCCTGAATTGAAAAATCTCAGAACTGGACACAGAACTCCAGGTAAGGCCTCAGCAGGGCTGAGCAGAGGGACAGGATCACCTCCCTTGACTTCCTGGCACCCTATCCTAATGCACTCCAGGATAATTTTGGTCTTCTAGGCCACAAGGACACTGCTGGCTCATAGACAGCTTGTTGTCCACCAGGACCCTCAATGCAAAGACTTCCTCCTGGATTTGGGAAATTTTTGGATAATAATCTGGCAACATCTTGGCTGTGCCTCAGGGAAGAAATTGAAGCTGTTAAGTCTGAGCTGCCCAGCCAGTTCTTATGAAGATGGAGGGGGAATTGCTTTTATGCAAAACTGCTGAACAAGTGACAACTTATTTTTGAAGACCAGTAACCTGGCTGCAGTGGCACTGTTGCAGGAAGTAGTGGCTGTTGTTAACCTCCTTTTCACTCCAGGGGAGCTGGCTGCAACACTAGGGAGCACAGGGACTGCTGAACAACACCCAGCACAAACCCCACAGGGCAGTAATGTCAGAAAAGACATGGAGGAGTTAGAACTCCCCCATCCCTCCCTGCCCAGCTATGCTAGCTGGCATCAGTGCCCTTGGGCTTTGTTCTTCGCCAGCATGAGATGGCAGATGATTTTGGATCACCGTGCTTGCTGTTTGCTGCAGATCCCTTGAGAGTCTGCCAATGTGCTGTACTGATACCTGCTTATTCATGCCCATGCAGCATGTACCACAGGCCGAGAGCACAAAAACAGCAGCAGCAGAGCTGAAAGGTGCAGCTGGGTGAAACAGACTTGTTTTTACAGAGAAAAATACCTGGAAAAAACCTAGCAAACTAGAAGAAACCAGTCTACATCCATAAGTAAGTCAGATCCTTGTGATGATCAAAGACCTGTTGTTTGGCTTTCCATTTTTGCCTCTCCAAACCCAGGCACACATTCATGAAGACTTTCACACTGAAGATCACTGAAGTACCTGAACATCTGTGCTCTCAGCACTGGGGCATCTGACCTGTTGAAGGCCCTCACACCTCACATGCAATAGGCACAATCCAGGCTGAGAGCAGCAGAAGACGGCAGCAGCAGTTTCCCATCAGGTGAAGATCTGCACTGGGATGTCCATCCCTGTGCTGGCTGGACATCCCCTCTGGTGCTGCCTGCCCAGCTCAGTGTCATGTTTAGAAAAGTACTGTGTGCTTCTGTGCCACAAAGTGCATCGCTTGTCTCAGTCTCTGGCACCCTGCAACAGCCAGAGGTATTTGCTACTTTTCTGAGCTCTGGATTTATTTTCAGTCTGGATTTCATAAAGGCGAGAGACTTGTATAATCCCAATGCCTGACTGCCTGTTTTCTTCCCTAGTATCCCTAGGTAACCTTGATCAAGTTTGGCCAAGATGCCTCAAATTCAGTGGAGTTCTGATAAATTTTGAAAATTGGTAGCTGGGCATAGCAGAAAGAGATATCAACAGCCCTGTGCATGGAAGGGAGGCTGAGCTCACCTGGTAGGAGCATGCTCTGGTGGCAGATGACATGTCACTCAGCACATACCCCAGCCACGCCTCATCACATGGGCACAGCTGGGGCCCTGTTCACTTTCCCTGTTCACCTCACTGGCAGTGAGATTTCAAGGGCCAGGCAACCCAGCAGAGCTGCATTTTGGGAGCCTGGTTTTATCCATCCACTGCTCAACAGCTTGTTTCCTGATGCTTTCAAAAACTGGCAGCTTGCACTATATGGAAAACCATTCTTTTTTCTACATTTATATATTTCTTTGGATTGTTTTTGTAATGACATTTTTCGTAGCTGTTTTTATTCCATTTTCCTTTTATTTTGGGTTTCACTGTGCTCATTCTACTGTAGTTAAGAATCACCGGCCCTTTAATGGTTCATCTTTCATCTTAAGCACTATTAAGATGAAACGTTAAGCAATGTTTCGAGTATTGCTTGTCCATAGGCCTTTGCCACATCCTCAGTGGATGACAGCTAACATTCTGTGCTTATTCAGAGGGTCCTGTCACTTGCACAGACAGAGCAAGTGCAGATCTGGGGGGAAGGCTGCATGCGAATGTAGTAGGAACCAGGATGGAGGGGTTTGCCTCAGAGCAACTCAGGATGTTCCCCAGACTATGCAGGCTGAGCAAAGAGAGTATCAGAGACGTTTCTGAAGCTCTTGTTTTGGGTGAAGTCTTTAGTGCTGGGCTAGATGTAATTCCCTCCATGCTCCCTTTCTTCCAGCCCCCTTTTGGATGGGTTATACACAGCCCTAGCTAGTGCCATGCTTTGCCCTCCCCTTCTCCTTCCAGTCATCAGCTCATTGTGGAGCAGAGCTCATGCTGCACTGTACAACACCCTTGGCACCCAGTCCTGGCCAAGCTGGAGCAAAGCTGATGTTGCAATGAAGCACTGGTAACTCACTTCTCTGGGCCCAGTCACCAGTGTCTGCCTCTCTTACTACATCCACCAAACAGACCAGCATGGGGGAAGAAGCCCTCACCAGGCATTCACAATGAGGCTTTCCAGTGAGCTTGCGAGGGAGCAACACACCATCCTAACTAAGGGTTTGGGATTTTTCACTAGAACACCCATAAGCTGGGCAGGTGCATGCAACATGGATGGACATCGAGGTATGGATGCTTAGAGCAGGATGAACATTCCTAGAAGCAGAAAAGCACCAAAATATTCAGATTCCTCTAAACCCAGAAGCAGGCAGCATGTGCTGTGGGCTTCAGCAGTCAGTGCTTTTGCTCTGCTTCTCTGCAGGGACGGCTGAGACTCAAGCAGTCCCAGTTCAACACACTCCTCAAAATAATAGTCCAATTGCTTCAGCTCCCAGTCAAAGGCACTGAATTGCCATCTTGCCTAGGAAGGGTGGGCAATTTGTATATTGTAACATCTTTTGCTAATTTTTGCTTTATCTGGCATTTTGCTACCTGCCCCTTGGGTCTGCAGGTAACTGGACAGGTTTAACTCCCTTGCACCAGGGGAAGCAGAGTCACTCTCAGCTGGGAGGAAAACAGCCCCAGCTGCTGAGGGGCCAAGGACCACACCCAGATGGGTCCTTTGGCTTTGTGGTTATCTTGGTTGGCAGGAGAGCTCCTGCTCCACTTCCAGCCCAGTGCTCCTCTTCCTCTGCTCACTTTCTTTCTTTGCAGACTCATATAAAGCCCAAGGGGAAAGGTGCAGGCCTGGCAAGAGGGATGGAGGCAGTTCTAGGAGTCTAAATTTATGATCTTACATGACAAAAACACTAAGTGTGTTTTATCTAACACTGATAATGTGGCAGTGGTGGGAGAGGAATTCAGGTCTTCAGAGAGACCCAGGTGCTTAGCCAGAGACACATCATCTATTTTCCACACAAGTTGGGCCCTGCCCTTCTGTGAGGACAAAGGGGACACCAGCCAAACACCCTAGGCACCTCTTCCAGTTCTTAGTGAAATCCCCCTTGCTCTGGACAGTCACTGAAATCCCTTTCCCACCCCCAGCCCCAGGATCTGAAGCCCTTCACGACATATCTTTCTTCAGTCCTTTCACCAATACTCATCCCTTAAATCTGTCTCCTTCCCTTCTGCTCTCCCCCTTTTTTAGGCAAAACAGGGTGACCAAAATCAGTGTTAATCATTTCTCTCCAGAATTGTGCTGCAAACGACATAATTTCACAGGAGGCCATAAGGCCATTTAGCATTTATCAGCACTGGAACAGTCTCCCTTTGTCTCTGGGCCACACACCCTGCTGCTATCTTGTGTCAGCTCTGACTCTGGGAGCAGATCTAAATCACTGAAACATCGCAAATTAACTCAGTGCAAGAAATAAAAAACAACCCTGCAACTAACCAGCCCTTAAAAGGGAAGTGGTCAGGATAGCATGGGCTAGAGAATGGGAGAAAGCCCTGAGGACAACAGAAGAAAGGAGCAGGAAAGGGGAAAGGTCCTTCTCTCAGTGGAAACAAGTCCCTGTGTACGTTCAGCAGATGATGGAACCACAAGCAGTCAGTGCCCTCTAAAGGATGGCCAGGCAGGGCCACACTCGCAGTCTGCAAAAACACCAGGTTTGGCCACAATGAGTTCCAACTGTAACCCCAAGCACTTTGGAAGCCAGAGACACCACAAAACATACCTCAACAGAACAGTTATCACAGTATGTAACAACAGCAGCACCCTGCTCCCCACTCCACACAGGTAAGAGCTGCATTGCCGAGCAGTGGCTGACGGCCAGTCCCACCCCTTTGAGCCGGGAGAAGAACTTTGCTGTGGTGTCAGAAGTGGAGAGGGGAACAGGGACAGCTTTGGCCACAAGCCCATGTCATGCTATGGGCAAGCGGTCTGGCTCCTTTCACAGGCAAGACCCACAGTTTGGCAACACAATAAATTGAGCTGCAATGTCCTAAAATTGGGTTAAAGGCAGAAGCATTTACTGAAATAAACTCCTCATGGTGGAACACATTTGCCCAAACAATTGTGTTTGTTTAACTTACATGAGCAGGGGCTTTATGCAGGTTCTGTCATCTGTGTCTGGGTCAGTTTCATGGCACTTCCTACAGAATCTTAGAATATCCTGAACTGGAAAGGACCCACAAGAATCAATGAGTACAACCTCTGACCCTGCAAAGGACCTTGGAGGTTTTATCACCTGTTCTGTTTTGCTTTCCATCTGCCCCTTCCTCCTCCATGTCACCAGCTCCCTTCAATCACACATCTTTCAATCCTGTTTGCACCTTCTCTCTGCTATTTGCAGGGCTCTTCCTGCCTCAGATCTCAGGTCTTGTGTGCAGGTCCATAAATCCTCCTGCCACTGATGCAAAGTCATACTGGAAATAGGAGCACAGCACAGATATTGTGTTGGCAGTGGGAGAAGGAAGCCTGGCAAAGAGATCCATCCACAAGATCCTTGGGTGAGCGCAGCACTGTGGAGCCAATACGTACGACCAACATGAGGTGTGAGAGCTCAATCAAGCCAGCAGAGAGTCAACAAAATCTCATTCAAGTATGTGTCTCCACGCCATGCACCCTCCTTCCTCAGCAAGCATCCTTCCCATGCCACACTGCCCCTGCAGACCTACCCCAGTGATCAGCATCAGGATGCAGGAGACACACAGCCCAGCCCTGCCACCCACTCTGCCTCTCTGCCCTCCCTCCGTTTCACACAGGCCTGTGAATCATTCTACTTCAGCTTCATTTTAACTTTTCCTCTCTGTACTTGGTTTTCAGATGGTTCCTGCAGTTTTCTTTGGCTTACCGTGAGAACTGAGATAATCAATCACAGGCTGGCAGGGCCTGCAGGGCTGCACTAGAGGAGCTGCAGACTGGCATCTCAGACCAGCAGGACTGTAGCACTGGGTTAGGAGATTACAGGCTACTGATTCAAAGGTGGCAAGACCGTAATAAAAAGGTCAAAGAGCCTGGACTGAGACCTGTGAGAAAATTTCACGGCAAAGCACTATCCATGGAACACAGGAATTTGTCCTCTTTATGGGTAATCTCAAGTTGCAGTGATCAGCTAAAGGACTTTATCTGTTGAAACTGACCAAAGCATCCTTTGCTGTTTGGTCCTTCTAGTTCTCCTGGCAATTGAATGACCTGCAGCTGGTCCAGTGAAAGTCCATGTTTTCTCTCAAGCAACACACTCTTACGGTTCTACCATCAGCCTTTTATAAAGGGAATAGCCACACAAAATCCCCACAATACGAAAGGTCTGGCACTTTATCATGCACAAGGTGTGCACACAGCACAGCAATAGCAGCTTTCTTTGGAATAGAGAATCACAGATTGGCACATGCTGGCACAGGAATCACTGTCTGTACACGTGCTAATTCAGCAATGCCCATCTGAAGCAGATTAACTGTTCATGACAGAGGTCACTCCAGTCTAACCCACTCCTTGAGCCAGCACTACAGACCAGAACACTTTCTAGTGCATACCATGGGAGAGTAGCATGGCTCTGTTAGAAAAAAGTACTTTTAAAAGAAAAGAGAAAAAGAAAAACCAACCAAAGAAATGAAAAAAATATTCTGCACTTCCACTGGGGACAGAATGAGAAGGAACTGCAAGAAATGGAAACTTGGGTCAGACATTAGAAAAATAATTTCCCAGTTAAGGAGAGTAAGGCCCCAGAATAGACTGCCTTAGAGAAGACTGAACTGCCATCCTCAGAGGATTTATATGAAAAAGCTTGAAACACCTCAATTGGAATGATACCATGTTCTCACTTGGGAAGAGAATGGAGTCGGATACTTACCATGCTTTCTTCCTGTCTCTTCCCTATACCATTCCTCCCCCTCCCCAAAATTCTGCATCTTTAACAGTCTACAATCTAGTCCTTGCATAGAAATATGGCAATAACTTTGTTTCCCCAAGTACACCACATTTAACAGTCACTGTGTGGCACTTCGAGGACACTCAGGAACAGCAGCACGATACTCAAACGTTTTTGATTAGAGTACTTCAGCTCTTCAGGAAGAAATACTGCACCTAATGGTGAAGGGAGCAAGCCTCAGAGCTAACCAACTCTGATTGTAGCTAATAAAGGACAGAGGGAAACATCAATCTGTTTTTCACGATACCTTGATTTGGTGGTTTCTTAGTGAGGGGGGTGGATTGTATCAGGCAGAGTGAAATGGAGCAGAGGATGTGGCTGAGAGGAGGTGGCTGTATTAGGGACAGGGATGGAGCAGCATGAAGCTCACTCTTGCAAAGGAAGAAGGGGTGAGGGAGAACTGTCAGAAGACCCAGAGCAGCAGAGCCTGTCCTCAGTGCAGTCAGTGACAGCAAGGCATGGACTTGCCCTGCTCCTGCATCTCACTGTCCTTCTCGTCAAGACAGAGCCTTCCCAGAACAGCTCCTTGCCCAGCCCCAGCTCTAGTACCTCTTCCTCTGCCCATCCAACTTTCCAACCCTGACAGTACCTCCCAAGGCTCAATAATTAACCAGTTCTTAGAGTGAGGAGGGGGAGACAAAATATACTCAAGGCAATATTTCTGACCAAACTTGGTTCGGTACATTCCTATTTCCTCAGCTGCATTTGGCATTGGGGAAAACAATTCCACTGCACAAACCTGTTGCTTTGTTTGCTTCAGGCACATTACAAAGTAATTAACTATTACCTTTCTCATGTCATGACTGCCTGAGAATGACACTTCTTTCCCTGTTCTGTTGCCAAAATGATTTCTCCTTCACAAGTTCAGCAAACAGACATATAGTTCTTTTACGAATGAAGAATAGTCCCAAAAACAAGAGAGCAAAATTGCTCCTGCCCACATTCAAAAAGACTCAAAATACAGAGCTCTGAGGTCTTGACATACCTTTTTTTTCCCCATATTTTTTATTAAAAAACAAATTACTCAGAACTTGGGTTTGGCTGAGCTCAAAAGATTATCTAGCACTGAAAAGACTATCTGGACAAGTAGGCTACCAAAAGCAAACAGTGTTATCAGTCAGGCACTTAGTTCAAAGAAACTGGCACTCCCCTTCAAAAGGTACGTGTTCTTCCTTATCTCTTTAACGCAGACCATCAGGGTTTTAGCTTCCACAGTGCCATTTTAGCATATGGCAGTGCCCTGTAGCTGAACAGAAAATGCTGAGATGTGAAAATGATTAAGCAGTTCCTGAACTCAGAAACAATGTGTGTATTCTAAAGAGTAAGACCTTAACTATCAGCTGTGTAAATTAAAAAAAAATCTTTAACATTAGCACTTTACAGATACTATTTAAAAATGCTTCCTGTGGCTAACTATAAATCTGGGTAAACAATAAAACCTTTTTAGTATCAGGCTGTGTTAATTAAAAGAAAATCTTCAATACTGGCACTTTACAGATACTATTTAAAAATGCTTCCTGTGGCTAACTATAAAGCTGGGTTTGCATAATGTCCAACAGTTTAGTGCAATCCATCGTGTATCAAAAAATCATAATTCCTAGGCAAGAGAGAAAATTTATTGAAGTCTGAATGAATTTCAATAACTTCCCTATTTCCATGATATCCTAGAATAAAAACCAATTGCATTCACAAATCATAATACTACTGGAACAAAAGAAAAATCTTGTATCTTCTTAGAGCCTTAAGTTACAAAGGATCTTTATTTAACTTTGGTAGAGCTTATGCTTAGAAATAATGTATCTGTGAACCCTGAAATATTTCTCAATTGTTGTCAGTGAAAAACATTGTGTACACTTTACTTTCCTATCTGTTAGTTCTATGAACATTGAGCTGAAAGAAGGCAACACATCCAGGTAACTTATCTGGATTGCAAAAATACTTAAAAGATTTAAAGAATTATTGCCCCTCATTCAATTCCTGTTTGACCACAATTCCCTGAAGCTGACAAGGAAACACTGAGTTATATATTCTAGCTAAATCTCAAACCTGGGGTTTCAAAGAAGTCGTTTCTGCTAAGAAGACCAAATTCCAGGCCTAGCCACCCACACGAAACACCTGCAAGGACAGGACACACACCAGGTCTGGGCAATAAGCCCAGCTGATGACACAGGCTCTCTACAGCAACTTTTATCAGACACCATGTAGAACTTAAGAGCAGCAGAGTTAAATGGATCTTGGAGAGACCGAGATGAGAATATCAGGTAATACTCGACAAGGGCTCTCCTGCCAGGAGCCCTCCCAGACCCCAAATCTCACTCGGGGCTCTGCACTGCAGTTCTGGTGGGCAATCAGCAGAAGCAAGCACGCAAATGTCCAGGCCCTTTGCAAGGTTTAATTCTAAATCACTAAGAGAATTTTGCAGCACCAGAATCTAAAGTTTAATGCAAATTCTGTGCCTCAAACATGAAAGCATTCTTTCCTGTTGCCTTAAAAAGGCCGCATCTTGAAAAGTCAGTTTGTTACAGGAGGAGAAGATACTTCTTTTGGGCACCATCAGAAAGGGTATACCTACTTCCTACTGTGACAAGGCTTTTATCTCAAGTCCCATTTGCTGCTTTGAGGAGGGTGGTGGGGAGGGAATAGATGGTAAAGCTTTTACTAAGTTACATCCTTGTTTTAGGTCAAAGCCAAAGGAGTGCAATCTATGAGGACAAGACCCAAGAATATATTATTTTGCTGAAAGAACAAACACTAGACAAGTATACTTAGAAAGCTACAGTGCTTTTAAACAATAATTTGAACTCTTCTGGATATCCATAAAAGGCTGAGAGTGCATTTTTATGGCCTTAATCGCATTTAGTGTTAGAAAACTCCGAAATCATACCATGTTAAGAGACAAGATCTCCAAAAAGTCTCTCTCTGTGCTGAACAAAACTTGATTTGATTCCTTGCATTGGTAGAAGTGAAATGCCTTACCATGCTCTGGGCTCTATCTTGCAGGAGTGCCAGAAGTAGAAACAGAGCGACTTAACTCACAAGAAAGAGTAGGAACACGCCAAGGAAAGAAAAAACATGTAATAATATGACCAAGTGCCAATGACAGAAAAGTGTGAAAGAAGCAGCATGTATGAAAAAGGACAATTTGGGGAAAGGAGACAGGGTGAAGAACAGAACCATGTAAGGAAAGGAGAGACCAGAAACAGTACATAGTACATCCTAGGGAGGGCATTATAAACCAGTATTTAAATGAAATTTTATTTTTCTCTAAAAATCACTATCTAGATTTTAGCAAACACATCAAACCTCACTATAAGACACTGCTGTTGCTGGCCATCTGCTGTACTCAGCTGACAGAAGCCACCACTGCCACCTCAGGATGTGTTCATCTGTCAGCTGCTTCAGATTCCAGTCAGTACCTCAGTTTAAAGCCAGGGCAGGGTGGGGGCTGAACAAAGACGTCACGCTTTGCCACGGAACACGCGAGGAGATGCCAGCTCTGCCGTGGGTTTGGCTACCTACAACAAGAAGCAGTGAAACTGCAGCAGCTGCTGAGTGCAAGTGGAATCTTCACACTTGACAGCAAAATTCCACAAGTACTCCCCCCTACGGCTCTACTTAAACCCATAATGGTAAATGTTAGTCAAAGAAAAATAAAACATCACACAAAATATAAAACAAGAAAACAAAACAAGATGCAAAACCGCAGACCACTCTTTTTCTTTATGTTGAAACTGTGTAAAGAACAGTAAGAAAAACCATACTCAATATAAAAGAGCAGTTATCTTCAAGGCTCCTGCAAATCCATAATCTGGCTTCCTGCCTTACACTTGCACTAATGTTTAGTGTTTAGTACAAGTGCAAGTACTTGTATGTTTGTTTAGCAGTAATGAAGCATATTTTATTTGATTCTATTATTTTGTTTGAATCTGAAACAGGTTTAATTCGCTGGTAATAAACAGCCTCATAGAATTCTAATGGATAGGAAAAGATTTTCATTTCTCACAAAAGGATTAATGTTTTTTTCAGACTAGAGAAGCCAGCTAAAAATAAAACAAGATTTTCCAAACTCCACAGGATTGCTTTGGTGTTTAAGGAAGTACCAGAAGCAGCACTTTGTGCCACGGTGTAACTGACAACGTGGTGTTCAATCAAAGGTTGGACACGATGATCGCACAGGCCTTTTCCAACCTAATTCATTCTGTGACTCTATGCGATTCTCTCTGACAAATTCTGTATACGACACAAGTCACGACAGTCAACTGGCAATTTTCCAAAGGCACGTTTGGAATGCGGCCTCACACCACCTCCCCAGAGTGCCTGGGCTGACGGTGGTCACCTCACCCACCCACAGAGCTGGAAAAAGATGCCCAGTCAACCCCCAACGCTCTTCAACCTACCGCCCGAACTTCTTTAGCACAAGACACAGCGATAAAACACGCCTAACTTAAGGCACGCCCAGAGCAGTGCCTAAACGCTGAGGCCGATTTACCGCCGCCCTCGAGACACTATTGCTCCGGGAGCCTCAGCAGCTCCAAACTTTCCTCCGCCCCTCCCCCCCTCCCCGCGCCGTCCCCGCGCA